>JAJIBD010014808.1:0-19737 GCA_021461705.1 Cryptotis parvus | reverse complement strand
GGCCCCTCCCAGCCTTCTCTGCTGTACATCCAGCTCCTGGGACCGGGTCCACACCTCCCAGATGACCCTGCCCCGTCCATCCCCTCAGCACTGGGGTACCCAGGGTGGGTGGGAACATGCTGCGAAGTCCTTGGCTCCTGAGCAAAAGAGCCCTGGGCCTTCACTGATGCTTGAATGAATGAGCTTCAAGAGAGAGGGATGGGGGGGTGCAGAGCGATAGTACAGCGAAGAGGGGGCGTTTGCCTTGTACTCGGCTGACATGGGTTTGATCCCCGACATCCTATATGGTCCCCAGCACCACCAGGAGTAATGCCTGAGTGCAGAGCCAGGAGTGAGTAACCCCTGAGCATCACTGGGTGTGACCCCCAAAAAGCAAAAAATAAAAAAATTAGAAAGAGGAGAGAGAGGATGGTGTAAATGATGGATGGATGGATGGATGGATGGATGGATGGATGGATGGATGGATGGATGGATGGATGGATGGATGGATGGATGGATGGATGGATGGATGGATGGATGGATGGATGGATGGATGGATGGGATGGATGATGGATGGATGGATGGATGGATGGATGATGTGTGTAATGACAGAAGAAAGAAGGAAAGGGATGGACTGGTGGACAAATAGGTTGCTGCTTGTGCCCAGATAAATGGGTGGGTGAGATGATGTAGCAGATAACTACAGATGTCGGGTGGGTGGATGGATGGTGGGCGGGGGATGGATGGTGGGCAGGATGATGGATTATACAGTTGGAGGTGGGGAAGAGGGGACTCCTTGGTACATAAATGCCCTGATGGACAAGACAAGCCAGTGAAGATCAGGGCTGGCTGCGGGGCTGAGTGGTGTGTGGGCAGACAGGCCATTGTTGGACGATGAGGAGGAATCTGGGTTACCTGCTGGAGGCTTGGGGAAAGTGAGGCCAGGGGCCAGGGCAGCATGACCCATGGTGCTCGGCCCCACTCTGGATACTCAGAGCCTTTACAAGAAGGGGGCCAGGGGCTGGAGTGACAGGACAGTAGGGAGGGCACTTGCCTTGTGTGCAGCTGATCCGGTTTTGATCCTCGGCATTCCATATGGCCCCCAATGCACAGCCAGTAGTGGGGGGCCAGAGTGATAGTACAGCGGGTAGGTATTTGCCTTGCACACAGCCAACCTGGGTTCGATCCCTGGCATCCCAGATGGTCCCTCAGCACTGCCAGGAATAGTTCCTGAGTGCAGAGCCAGTAGTAACTGAGTAACCTCTGAGCATTGCCAGATGTGACCAAAAAAAAAAAAAAAAGCACAGCCAGGAGTGATTCCTGAGCACAGGTCCAGGAAGAACCCCTGAGTGCCCTTGGATGTGGCCTCAAAAAAGGGGAGACCCGCCCGAGGAACCCAGAGTGGCAAGTCCTGGCACGTTGCTCAATCTGCTCTTTCTCCTCTTCCTCAGGGACTGCCAGGCTCCAAGGGAGAAAAGGTAGGTGACACTGGAGACCATGCCACTGCCTCTCGGGGTCTCAGCTCCTGTCCAGACACCCCCACACTCAAGCAGCCCCACCCACAACTGTGTCACTGATGACCATCACTGAGAGCCCGGTCCAAGCAGGATGAGCCCCGGGGACTCAGAGCAAGCTACCAAGGACAGTGCCCCGTGTTCTGTCACCACATACCTGCAGGCTCTGTGTCCCCCCAGGGGCCCCTCAGATGTCGCCTGTGCTATGGCGCTCATGTTTCCCCGACATTCCCTGCAGGGCCAGAGCGATAGTACAGCAGGGACAGTGTTTGCCTTGCACCTAGTCGACCAAGATTCGATCCCCGGCATTCCATACGGTCCCCTGAGCACTGCCAGGAGTAATTCCTGAGCATCACCGGGTGTGACCCAAAAAAGAATAAATAAATGAATGAATAGATAGATAGATAGATAGATAGATAAGTAAGTAGATAAATAAATAAATAAATGGATGAATGAATGAATGAATAAAATAAATAGATAAATAGATAGATAGATAGATAGATAGATAGATAGATAGATAGATAGATAGATAGATAGATAGATAGATAGATAGATAGATAGATAGATAGATAGATAGATAGATAGATAGATAGATAGATAGATAGATAGGCAGGCAGGCAGGCAGGCAGGCAGGCAGGCAGACAGACAGACAGACAGACAGACAGATAGATAGATAGATGGATAGATAAGAATACAAGTGGAAGCAGAGTCTCAGCCAGCACAAATAAGCACACTTATTTGCTTACAGCTGACCAGGACACCATCTCGGTTAGCCAGTTGCCAGCACCACGTGGCACGGCCCCAAAACCAAAAGAAAACCACAATATAGCAGAGCTTTCCTGATGCTTGACATGTTCCCCCTGTTTCTGTGCTTCTAGGGCGCACCAGGAGACTCCGGCCCCGGTAAGAATGGGCAGGACCCCAGAAACAGAAAGGACGGTTGGGTTCCCCTGCCTGAGGATGGTCTGGCTCATCTCCTGGATCCCTGTTGCTGCCCTAAGTACAGGAAGCCCCACCACTGCCCTTCTGGCTCCGCCCCTACTCCTCAAGCTCCGCCCTTGCTCGTGCGAGCCCCACCCCCACGCTTTAAGCTCCGCCTCCTCTTCTCCAGCTCCACCCTTGTGGTTCCCTGCCCCGCTCATTTTATCCCGCCCCTGCTCCTCAGGCCCCACCCACCTTAAGCCCTGCCCCTGATTCCCAGGCTCTGCCCCTCTTCAATCTCCACCCTCTTCTTTGGGCCCCGCCCAACTCATCTTGCCCCGCCCCCAGCTCGTCAGACCCCACCCTCTGCTCTTCTTGCCCCTTTTCACTTCACTGAGCCCTGGCTGAAAAGCCTTGAATCCGAATCTTCAGACCGCCTGTGCGGTGTGTGGGAGGTGACGTTGGATTCCCTCAGTCTAACACTGGCCAGCCACATGACTTTGCCCTGCACAGCTTTTGCCAGGGTAAAGTGAGGGAGGGGCAGCTCTTCCCTCCAGAGCAGTGGTAAAGGTCCCCCACTCCAGTCCTCGAGGCGGGGGTCCCAGCCTAGCAATTGTCATGGAAGCCCTTAATTGGGGGAAAGAGGGTCTTCCCAACCCACTTCCGCCCTTGAGTGTCCCTGCCCCACATTCCGGACCTCAGCCAGGGTGGGGGGCACATGAGCAGATGGACACAGAGGTGAGGTGTCCATCCCTCTTGGCTGTTGGAAGAGGAACGGGTCAAAGGTTATTTGCACAGTCCATGGTTCCCAGAGACGAGAGAGTGGGAGCAGCACCGAGGAACCACGGGTGCCCAGATGGAACCCAGGTCTGCCACATACCATCCAAATGAGTTCCCTTCCCGCTTTACCCCCACCCCGCATCCTCCCTCAGGCCCAAGCTTTTGGTCACCCGCAAACTCTCCCTGCCAATGTGCACTTCCCTGGGGCAGTAGAGATTTGTCTTGCACATGGCCAAGCTGGGTTCATTACTTGGCATCCCATATGGTCCCACTGAGCACTGCCAGGTGTGGCCCTAATGAAATAAAAGTTTGAAAACAATGTGCTCTCAGGGCCTGAGCAATAGCACAGCAGCGAGGGTGCTTGCCTTGTGAGTCAAATCCTGACAACCCATAGGGTCCCGAGACATTCAGTGGTGATTCCTGAATGCAGATCCAGGAGTAAGATCTGGCACCGCTGGGTGTGGCTCAGAAGCAAAACCCAAAAAATGAGCTCTCCTTTCTTGGTGACCCCAGAGTGAGGGGTGCTGGGGGTGGTGAGGTGGAGCCAAGGGGTGCACCCCTCCATACTCCACCTGCCCCCATTTACCCCCCACCTAGATGGTCTTCCCACTGCTCAGCCCTGGCTTTATAAGCAGAGACCACCATGCCTACCACCGCCGCCTGCTCAAGGTACACGCTGTGTGTGCCCCACCCCCATCTGGACCCTCTAACCCAGCCACCCCCACGTGGGCTCCCCAAGCCTCCTGGCCTGCTCAGCAGCCCCACCCTGGGGCTTCTCCAGCATCTCGCCTGGTGCTTCCTTTTCAAAGGAAAATTACTCAGGGCCAACCCCCAGCAATAGCACAGTGGGGAGGGCATTTGCCTTGCATGCGGCCAACCCAGGTTCGATCCCCAGCATCCCATATGGTCCCTGAGCACCGCTGGTTGTAACCAGCAAATAAAGTTTTTCCAGGGGGCCTGGAGCATTCATACAGTGGGCCTCCCCCACACACACCTGCTGGGCCTCCCCACACACACCTGCATTTACCTTGTATGTGGCCAACCTGGGTTCAATCCCTGGCATCCCATATGGTCCCCCCAGCACTGCCAGAATTAATTCCTGAGTGCAGAGGCAAGAATAACCCCTGAGCATCACCAGGTGGTATACAGAAAAGTAAACAAGTGAAAATAAATGGGGAAAAAAAGTTACTCCAGCTGCAAAGAGAGCTCAGGAGCGAAATCAGGCTCCTGCCTTGCTCACAGCCAGGCCAAGTTCGATCCCCGGCATCCCATAAGGTTCCCGATGAGCCCCCAGAAGGGGTCCCGGAGTGCAGAGACAGGAGCTCTGAGCACTTGTGTGGTCCCTCCCAAAACAACAACAAAATAAAACAGGCTTAGCCTCTCCCCGCTGAATTAGGACTCCAGCTAAGTATGGCTCTGACCCAACCACGTGCATGTGTGTGTGTGTGTGTGTGTATGTGTGTGTGAGTGAGACAAGGAGGCATGTGGTGAATGCTGGGAGTTGGGTACCTGCTTAGCGGGTGCAGGGGGACTGAGCTTTCCAGGGTTTGCACCCAGCGAGGGGGTGTGGAGGAGAGTCCTGGTCAGAGGTGCCCATCGCATCCCTGCTCACCCCTCTGATCCCTGATGCAGAGCCCTGATCCCGCGGTTGTGCCCACTTGCCATAACGGTGTCTCAAAAGACAACCCTGACCTCGGGGGGTCACAGGCAATGCCCTGGTCTCTCGCTGGCCAGGTGCTGTCAGGCCGGGTCGCTGAGGTTGACCCCACTAACCTGGGGCCCTGGGAGGGGGCTGCATGGTGTGGACCCATTCTGCCCCAGTGTCTTGTCTTATTTTGAGATTGTTGCTGACTCACATCCCCACCCCCTATGCCCTATACCCCCACATCTGAACGCCGGGCCTCTGAAGAAAGTTCTGTAGCTCCTGAGTCAGGAACACCAAGAGTGACTTCCTCCTCCAGACAGCCCTCCTAGGTTGCCTGCAGCTCCCCAGTTGCTTGAGAAGAGGCCTTGAGGGCTCGGAGCTCTGCCCTCTCCCTCTGCAGGGTGAGGCCCCTCCCCTCACCTCAACCCAGGCCCCATTTCTTGCAGGGAGACCAGGGGCACGATGGAGCTGCTGGGCCTCCAGGGCCCCCGGGACCTCCTGGGGTGCGGGGCCCGCCTGGAGACACTGGGAAGGATGGACCCGGGGGGCACAGGGCCCTGCGGTAAGAGAGGCAGAGTGGGACCCCCAGGACTCCATCCTGGACTGACCCAAGTACACCCCACCCAGCCGCCAGGCCAACCCAGACCCCAAGCTCTTGGTGGCTCAGAAACATGAGATCTGCTGCGGCCAGTGAGACAGGCCGAGCCAGGTCCCCCAAAAACCCCCGAGTCCTGATGATCCCTATCCCCTCCCTGCCCCTCCCTCCCTTCACTCTCTTCTCCCCTCCTCCCTCCCTTCTGCCCCTCCTCCTCCACCGCCTGCTGCCCTGGACCCAGACCCACTGTCTACCCCACCTGTTCCGCCTCTCAGCCCCAGGCATCCCTTTCTGCACCAGATGCAGGAGCAAGGGGTGGAAGCTGGTGAGCGCCCAGCCTCCCTGCATCTGGTGCAGAAGCCTTGGGGGGGCCCGGGGGTGGGAGGCGGGAAGACGCCCATCTCATCCCCGCTCACCCCCTCTGCTCCTCGGGGCCCCAGAGGCGAGGCAGGACCATGGTCAGCCCTAGCACGGCCTCCCGTTATAAACACTGGAGCGGGTTCTGGCACCTCAGAACCTCTAACACTTTCCTCCTCTTGTTCCAGGGCCCAGAGGGACCTCCAGGGCCCAGGGTGAGTGCTACCCCCCGCCCCCACTCCCACTCCACATTGATGCCTCTCTGGGCCTGTTCAGTGGTGGCCCGAGGCCTGAACTGTTTCACCCCAGTGTCAGGAGTGGGGAAACAGAGGGGAACAGAGGCCAGGGGCCAGGCAGACATGGGGAGTAAGTGGCCCAGTGTCTTGGGGTAGCCCTGATGGTTTGGCCTCCCTCTGCATCCCCCACTGCGTCCCCTCTGGGTGAGCCTGGTGCTTCAGGAAAGAAGGTGAGTGGGGGCTTCTGTCGGGGAATGTAGGGGTAACTGGAGTGAAGGGTTGGGCAGGTCACACGTGGAGGGACCCATCTCCCGTCAGAAGCTCGGAAGCCAGGAGCTCGCTCATTCCTCCTGAGCCTGCCCATTCAGCGCATTGCCGGTCATCGTCGTCTCATCATCCACGTCATCATCTCTTCCCTCTGCGCAGTCATCCTCTTTCTTGTCCATTCATCTCCCACTTGGCATTCATGTCCTTCACTGCCCTCTCATCCCTCATTCATCTCGTCCCTCTTTCCAGCTCATGGCTCACTCCTCTCTCACCATTCACGCCGCTCGTCACTCGTTCATGTTCATTCTCTCTCATGCCCTCTCCTCGGCATTCATTCCTCTCATCACTCATCATCCGTGCCATCATTCATGCATCTCTCCATCCCCATCAGCCATTCATCTCATCAGTCCATCCGGCTCATCACTTATTCGTCTCTCATCATTCATCCACCTCCTCCTTCATTTCATCACCATGATGACATCAGCATGATGACATCATCGTGTCCTCTTTCGTTCAGCTCTCCTCATTCCTTCCTCTTCCCTCACTCATCTCTTTCTCCTCCATCATTCACTCACTCCCTTCTCATCACCCCCATCGGGCTCCTTGTTCACTCATTCACTGCCCTCATCATTCATTCATCTCTCATTATTCCCTCTCTCATTATTCACTTGTTCATCTTTCTCATTCATTTTCCCACACATCTGGTCAGTGGCCACTTTAGAGCAAGGGGTGCAGTTCTCAGTGCGGTCCCCCCAAGTCAACAGTAAGCACAGCACCACAGGGGGGCACTACTCAGACAAGCATGTGCTGGAGTCCCCCACAGACCCCATAACTCTGTCCCTTCCTGAGACTCCCTCCCCCACCTCAGACCCCCTGTGACCGGTGTTGGTAGCAGGAGTGAGCACAGTGTTCCAGGAAGTTCCACCGTGGGAGGAGGCATGCTTCCCAGCTTTGACGCTGCTATTGCCTCCTCAGGGAAATGACGGGTCCCCAAGCCAGCCTGGGCCCCCTGGACCCCCAGGGCCCAAGGTAGGTACCTGTCCGTGTCCCTAGGGCCCCCACTTCCCTCACCCAGAGCTGGACAAGAGAGTCAGACCCCTCATTCCCCGGATGGCTGATGACTCCCTAGGGCCCGGTCCTGACTGGCTCCAACTGGGGGCCGGAGCGATAGCACAGCGGGTAAGGCATTTGCTTGCATCTGGCCAACCAGGTTTGATTCCCAGCATCCCATATGGTCCCCTGAGCACTGCCAGGAGTAATTCCTGAGTGAAGAGCCAGGAATAACCCCTGAGCATTGCTGGGTGGACCCAAAAAAAGAAGACTTCAACCCTTGCCCAAGTCTCAGCCATCCTCCCTAATCCCCCTCACCCCAGTGTATGGAAGCCAACTCCTCTACACTGCTCACTGGTAATGTCTGTCCAGGGCCAGCAGGGCAGCCGGGGCCTCCGGGAGAGAAGGGAGAGGATGGCACTCCGGGATCAAAGGTGACATTCCTGTGTGCTGCCCGCACCCACCCCACCCCCT
Source organism: Cryptotis parvus (assembly GCA_021461705.1). Lineage (NCBI taxonomy): Eukaryota > Metazoa > Chordata > Mammalia > Eulipotyphla > Soricidae > Cryptotis > Cryptotis parvus. The sequence goes on along the minus strand of JAJIBD010014808.1, from coordinate 11,919 downwards.
GCAGACCAGCTCCCTGGGGAAGAAGACAGTTCTCAGGGGCCCGGTTCCACATGATGAGTCATCGCTGTGCTGGAACACAAGCCCCATCAGAGAAGGGGCCCTGGGGTGCCTCCCGTGTTCCCTGGTCCATACAGACTACTATTCGGGGTTGTAGCTGGGCACCTTGCCGCAACATCCCTTGTTCACAGGGTGAGCCTGGCCAGCGAGGGACAGATGGAGCCATGGGATCTCGAGTAAGGAAGGATTCTCCCTCCCCTGCCCCCATCCCACTAGGAGCATGGTGTTCTGGGCGGCCCCATCTCCAACCCCCCCAAGGGGCAGAGGCCCACCCCAATGAAATTGGCCCAGTCCAGCCGTGTTCAGGACCCACCTCAATGAAGCTCAGTCAATTGGGATGCCATCAGCAGGGCTCAGACCCTGCCTCAGTAAAGCTCAGCCAATCAGGCAGCACCAGGAAACTCTTGCACCCCACCTCCTGTGAACAGAGCGCCTTAACTCTGGAGTGGCAGGAGCCGTTTTCTCATGGCCTGATATGTGGCATTATTGGTGTAGTGTTCTCGAGCTCATGGGAAACACTTCAGAGGCCCCTGGGCTGAGAGAGAGGACAGAGGAGAAGACACTTGACTTGCATATAGCTGACGGCGCTCCATTCAAAATGCCCTACAAGGGGCCAGAGCAATAGCACAGCGGGTAAGGCTTTTGCCTTGCACCCGCCCGACCCAGGTTCGATCCTCGGCATCCCATATGGTCCCCCGAGCACTGTCAGGAGTAATTTCTGAACAAAGAGCCAGGAGTAGCCCCTTAGCATCGCCGGGTGTGACCCAAAAAAGAAAAAAAAAACCCACCCTACAGGGTTCTGGAACCACGCCAGGAGTGATAAGGCAGCAGAGTCAGGAGTCAGCTCTAAGCATTGAGCCAGGAATAATCTCTGAGCAATAGTCCAGTGGGAAGGGCCTTGCATACGTGCGGCCGACCCAGGTTCGATCCTCGGCATCCCATATGGTCGCCAGTGCACCTCCAGGAGTAATTCATGAATGCAGAGTCAGAAGTATCGCGGGTGTGGCCCAAAGAGGCAAAAAAAAAAAAGGAAAAAAAGGAGGGCCAGAGCGATTTAGTACATTAGGGAGGGTGTTTGTTTTGCACACAAATGACGCAGTTTTGTTCCCTGGCATCTGATACTGTCCCCATGCACCACCTAGAGTGATTCCTCATGAGTGCACAGCCAGGAGTAACCTCTGAGAACCGCCAGGTGTGGCCCCTCAAAAAACATCCAAAGAGGAGCTTATCGACCCCAGATTTGCCCCCATTTCTCTGGAGAATTGGGGGATCCTATCTTCTTGGGGGCCTCATTGCACCCAGATTTGGTGGGAGATGTCAATGGCTGGCCCCCGACCCTGATCCAGAGCCTTATCTCAGTGAGGGGGATGGGAACTGTGGGGGGGTACCTCTGGCGGGGCGGGGTCCTGGAGCCTCCTCCCTAAAATTCTCTCTCTGCCCTGCCCTGCAGGGTCTCCCGGGCCTGAAGGGCGCAGCAGGGGGATGCGGTGGTGTTTGACTATGACGGCAAGATCCTGAATGCTCTGAGGGTACCTCGCAGCCCCCCGTCCCTGCTGTTTCCCTCAGGGGGTGACCCTATTGTATTCACTTTGTGTATTCCCAAATAGGGTTCCTTTATTTGTTTATTTATTTTGCTTTTTGGGTCACACCCTGCTATGCTCAGGGGTCACTCATGGCTCTGCACTCAGGAATTACTCCTGGAGGTGCTCGGGGTGACCATATGGGATGCTGGGGATCGAACCTGCGCGGCGCATGCAAGACAAATGCCCTCCCCACTGTGCTATGGCTTGAGCTCCTCCAATACAGTCTAACAAGGGATGTGGCCATGAGAGCAGTGGACACACGAGACTTCGATTTCTCCCCAGTCAGGTCCCAAAGTGGGGTTCCTTTAGCACCAACCAGTGAGGGACCCCACTGGTGGTAGGGAGGTTGCCGAGGGGTCACAGAGATAGTACAGCGAGGAGGGCGCCTGCCTTGCTTGCAGCCAACCCAGGTTCAATCCTGGACATCTTATGGTTCTGTCTCCCCCACCCCAACTCTGGAATCACCAGGAGCATCGCTGGATGTGACCCCCAAAACAAAAAACTAAGGGAAACTGAGGCCGGAGCGATAGCCCAGCGGGTAGGGCATTTGACTTGCACACGGCCAACCTGGTTTCAATCCCGGCATCCCATATGGTCCCCCGAGCATCACCAGGAGTAGTTTCTTTTTCTTTTTCTTTTTTTTTTTTTTTTTTTTTTTTTTTTGCTTTTTTTGGGCCACACCTGGCAATGCTTAGGGGTTACTCCTGGCTCTGCACTCAGGAATCACTCCTGGTGGTGCTCGGGGACCATATTAGATGCCAGGGATCGAACCCAGGCCGGCACAGGCCGGCCGCGTGCAAGGCAAACGCCCTACCCGCTGGGCTATCGCTCCAGCCCCAACCAGGAGTAGTTTCTGAGCAAAGAACCAGGAGTAACCCCTGAGTATTACCGGGTGTGACCCAAAAAGCAAAAAAAAAAAAAAAAAAAAAAACCTAAGGGAATCTCCCTCCCTTGAGGGCAGCTCCCCCCAGGGGCCCCTGGCTGGGCTCCTCAGGCTGTTAACGAAGCCTGGGGTGACTGTGAAGCCACAATGGCTTCCCGGGGTGTCAGGAGGGGAATGGCTGCTGAGCCCAGCATAGCACCTGGCAAACTGGGGGCCAGTTGGGTTGGGGTGGTGGGCTGAGGCTCCCAGACTCCCAGAAAGGAAGCTGGGGTGCAGGGAAGGAGAGGTAACCCCGGAGGCAGGTTGGGGGCTCCCAGGTCCCCATCTGTGACTCAGTTCCATTTACTCCCCACAGGCCTTGGGGAAGTACAAGTTCATGGTAACGGGCCCATGGGGGGTGGTGTGTGGCGTGGTATGGTGCTGTGTATGGCAGGACACAAAATGGTGCAGTGTAGCAATGTGTGGCGTTCTAAACACACACAGGGGCGCGGGCGATGGCCCAGCGGGTAGGGCGTTTGCCTTGCACGCAGCCGGCCCATGCGGGCCCGGGTTCGATCCCCGGCATCCCATATGGTCCCCTGAGCAACGCCAGGAGTAATTCCCTGAGTGCAGAGCCAGGAGTAACCCCTGAGCATCACCCGGTGTGACCCCAAAAAAGCAATAAATAAATAAATAAATAAAATAAACACACACAACCGGGAGCAGGAGCGATACCCAGCGGGTAGGGCGTTTGCCTTGCACGCGGGCTGGCCTCTGCCGGCGATCCCCGGCATCCCATATGGTCCCCCGAGCACTGCCAAGAGTAATTCCTGAGTGCAGAGCCAGGAGTAGCCCCTGAGCATTGCCGGGTGTGACCTAAAAAAAGGCAAACACTCACACACACACACACACACACAACCAAAAGTATGGGTTCTGGGCAGATGACTCCAACATGTTGGGCTCAGGATCTTTTTTTTCTCCATTTTTTTTTTTTTTTTTTTTTTTTTGCTTTTGGGTCACACCCGGCAATGCTCAGGGGTTTCTCCTGGCTCTGCACTCAGGAATCACTCCTGGCGGTGCTCGGGGACCATATGGGATGCCAAGGATCAAACCCAGACCGGCATAGGCCGGCCGCGATGCAAGGCAAACGCGCCCTACCCGCTGGGCTATTGCTCTGGCCCCTTTTTTTCTCCATTTTGGGTCACAGCCGATGTTTCTCAGGGGTTACTCCTGACTCTGCACTCAGGAATTACTCCCGGCAGTGCTCGGGAACCATGTGGGATGTCAGAGATTGAACCTAGGTTGACCCCATGTAAGGCAAATGCCCTCCCCATATACTCTAGCCCTGGGCTCAGGCTTTGCATCTAGGAGACCAAGGTTCCATTTCCTGCACCACATAGGATCTCCTGAGCACTGTTCAGAGTAAGACCACAGCATTGAACCAGATCAGGTGAAATAAATTTCCATTTAAAAGAGGTGGGAGTCGGGCCGAGCGATAGCCCAGCGGGTAGGGCATTTGCCTTGCACGCGGCCGGCCCATGCCGGCCCGGGTTCGATCCCCGGCATCCCATATGGTCCCCCGAGCACTGCCAGGAGTAATTCCTGAGTGCAGAGCCAGGAGTAACCCCTGAGCATCGCCGGTGTGACCCAAAAAAGAAAAAATAAATAAATAAATAAATAAATAAAATAAAAGAGGTGGGAGGGGGCCGGATCGATAGCCCAGCGGGTAGGGCGTTTGCCTTGCACGCAGCCGCAGCTGGCCTACGCTGGCCCAGGTTTGATCCCCGGCATCCATATGGTCCCCGAGCACCGCCAGGAGTAATTCCTGAGTGCAGAGCCTGGAGAAACCCCTGAGCGTCGCTGGGTGTGACCCAAAAAGCAAAAAAATAAATAAATAAATAAGCAAACAAACAAATAAATAAATAAATAAATAAATAAATAAATAAATAAAATAAAGGAGGTGGGAGATGGGCCGGAGCGATAGCCCAGCGGGTAGGGCGTTTGCCTTGCACAGCGGCCGGCCTATGCCTACCCGGTTTGATCCCTGGCATCCCATATGGTCCCCTGAGCACCGCCAGGAGTAATTCCTGAGTGCAGAGCCAGGAGAAACCCCCTGAGCATTGCAGGTGTGACCCAAAAAAGCAAAAAAAAAAAAAAAAAAAAATCAAAAAACAAAATAAAACAAAACAAAAAACTCTAAGCGCAGGCCGGAGTGATAGCACAGTGGGTAGGGCATTTGTGGGTAGGGCGTTTGCCTTGCATGCGGCGGACCCGGATTCGATCCCTGGCATCCCATATGGTCCCCTGAGCGAAGAGCCAGAAGTAACCCCCTGAGCATTGCCGGTGTGACCCAAAAAAGAAAATAAAACTCTAAGTGCATTGTGGAAGACCCAGAAGACAGGACTATACGTTCCTGCCTGTATGCACCCCAAGTTTGATCGCAACGCCCCTAAAATGAAAGGAGGGGAGCTCCCTGGAGAAAGAGGAGGCAGAAGAAGTCACTTGGGGAGTGGGGCTGGGCGAAGGTGCTGGGGTGGGAGAATAGAGGGTGCTACCGGAAGAGAGGGCCCAGCGGAGCTTGAAGCATGCGGAGAGCGGGGTGAGGGAGCATTTCTGAGCCCACCAGGTAGGGTGGGGGGGGGGGCTTCTGATGCTGCTGTTGCTACCTTTGATCCAGCCCTGGTGTGTGTGGGTGGCACAAATTGGGGATTACTTCCTGGGGCACGCAGTCATGGCTGAGACCCTGCGGTGGGGCTTGTTCTGGGAGGCAGCGTTGTGGGGGTGCAGGGGGAGTGCATCCTCTGACTGGATACCTACTGGCCTACATTCACCCACAGGGACCTCCTGGACCACAGGGACCCCCTGGGCCACCAGGGCACCCCGGACCCAAGGTGAGCAATGAGACAGCAGGAGGAGGGGCAGGAGTGCCGGGCCCTTGTCTCCCGGAGGAGGCCTTTTATCCCGGCCCGGCCTCTTAGCCTGAGGGCCCGCCCCTTCTCCCCAAGGCCTTCCCCTATTCCCCAGGGCCCGCCCCCTCCTCCCCAGGGCCCGCCCCTTCTCCCCAGGGCCCACCCTTCTCCCCCAGGGCCCGCCCCTTCTCCCCAGGCCCCGCCCCTCCTCCCCCAGGGCCCGCCCCCTTCTCAGAGATCCTTGCCACCCCTGCGCAGGGCCCACCAAGCCCTCCCCAGGAGTGAGCCCTGATCATCTCCAGGAACGAGCCCTAAGCACAGAGCCACGAGTTAGCCACAAGAAAGAGCCAGGAGGCCGGAGCGATAGCCCAGCGGGTAGGGCGCTTGCCTTGCACGCGGCGGGCCTGTGCCGGCCCAGGTTGGATCCCCGCATCCCATATGGTCCCCCGAAGCACCGCCAGGAGTAATTCCTGAGTGCAGAGCCAGGAGGAACCCCTGAGCATTGCCCGTGTGACCCAAAAAGCAAAAAAAAAAGAGCCAGGAATGAGATACTGCTCTCATTCCTGGTTTGGCCCCCAAACCAAAACAAAAGTAAAGAAAAGTAAAGTGGTGTCTACGGAAGGGGAGTCACCTCCTTCCTGGCAGGATTTTTCTGGCAGCGGGCAGAAACTCTGACCCGGTTAACTCTTTTGCTTTCTGACCCCTTCCAGGGCGAACTCTGGGCTGCCCGGAGCCCCAGGAGCTGATGGGGAGAAGGTCTCTGGGCTTCATCTCTGGGGTGATGGCTGGGGCTGTGGGGGCTGTGGTGTGTGTGTGTGTGTGTGTGTGTGTGTGTGTGTGTGCACTCATGATTTTTGTGCTGGTGGGGCGTCTATGTATCGTAGCATGTCTATGCCAGTGCACGTTGTACATGTATTTGTTGTGTTGTGTATGTCGGGTACTGTGTATGCTCATGTGTGTCTCAGTGCATTCTAACGTGTGTGTGTGGACAGAGCCGGAGGGCAGCCCAGCACACAGGCCTGACAGCAGGCACAGCTCTGCAGAGTCTCACGCCCCAGAGAGGCTTGGGCAGTGCTGGGGAAGGTCCCACTAGAAGGGGCTGGGGGCTCCTGCAGTTAGATCCTGGGCGCCCCAACTCCTCCAGCCCTCAGCACATTCTCTCAACCCCTGAGAAGTGTGGGCCTGGGCTAGACAGAGATTGCCCCCCAACACACACTGACCTTGGGGCTGGAGAGATAGTCCAGCAAGTAGGGCGCTTGCCGCTGCACGCGGCTGATTCAGGTTCGATCCCCAGCATCCCATATGGTTCTCCGAGCACCACCAGGAGTAATTCTCTGAGTGCAGAGCCAGCTGTAACCCCTGACATTGCCGGTGTGACCCCCTCAAAACAAATCGCACACTGACCTTTGTCCCTTGGCCTCAGGGCCCCAAAGGAGCCAAAGGCGACCCTGGAGAGGCGGGGCCGGTCGGGCCCAAAGGAGATGCGGAGAGATGGGGCTTGCAGGCCTCCCGGTATGTGGCTGGCTGGGCATTCTGGGGCGGGGGGCAGCTCTGTCTAACCCAGGGGTGTCACGCCCCTGGAGATGTTTTCAGCTGTCACCACCTAGTGTGTCCCCTCCAGGTTGCCAGCAAGCCTGGGCCTTGGGTGTCCACAGCTCTAAGATGGGGTGATGGTAGCCCTTCACTTGAGGGCAGTGTGGGGAGAGGACAGGCAGGGGGTCCCTGTGGCTTCCTGGGACCCTGCCTTGCCCCTAACCAGGGAGGCATCCCCATTCCCAAGACCAAATAGGGGGCTGAGTCCAGAGCATGTGGGACCTCCAGGAATGACCACAGACATCCCCCTCACCTGCGACTCTGGCACCTGCTGCAAGTGCTGGGCTAGAGGCGTGCCCCCCGGGGCTCGGAGTGCCCCTGTGGTGCCAGCCCACGCAGGTCGGCTCCCCTCCCATTCCCCACCAATCCGAACCACCACAGAACTGGCCACCATGAAGGGGGTCTGGACATCATGGGGAGGCCAAGGCTTGAATGTGGTCCTTTGCAGGGCAACCGATGGCCTCAAGGGGCAGAAGGGAGAGCCCGCAGCGACAGCAGAGAGCTTGGTAAGGGGCTGCTGGTGCCGGGAAGTCTAGCCGGTCCCCCAGCTGAGAACCGGGGGACCCGTGCGGGATGCTGGGGGGGATAAGGGGCACCCAAGGGGGCGGAGCCTATGAGCAGCTGTTCAGGTTGATGAGGTCACCGCTGGTGACCAGATGCTGTGACCCACTTCTATTCACCTTCCCAGGCCCAGATCATCACGGAGCCTGGCCCCCCGACCCCAGGTCCCCAGGCCCTGTGGTAAGATCAGGATGATGGAGCGAGTTTGGGGTTGGGGCGGGGTTCCAGGCTGGGAAGGGCTGCACCCAGCAGCTTGAACTCTGCTGACCCACCCTCCCCCTCCTCTCCAGGGTTTACAGGGAATTCCAGGACCCAAGGTGAGTTCTGGACTGTGGGAGTCAATCCCTTACTGGCTCTAGATCCAGCTTCCAAATGTTCTGGAATGTACTAGAAGGCCTTGTCAAGGAGCAAAGTGAGGACGACACCACCACCCTTCGCTGCCCGAGTAGTCCTGCATCTTGCCAGGTTTAGGCCACCAGGGGGGACGGAACTGACTTATAAAACCTCTGGACATTGGGAATTGTGGAACTGAGAACCGGTGCTCCCCCCAGCCCCTCAAGCCCCCACAGTCTGGCCCCCGCGTGTTACCTCTGGGTCGAGTTCAGCTCCGACTTCCACCAGACCCTGTCAGGCAGGAGGTCTGGGGGCTCCCCCATATGTCCCCCCACAGGTCCCTCCTGACCCTGGGGGTGGAGCAGTCCTCCTCTGCAGCTTTAGTCAGGGGGACCACAGACCTTTCCATGATCTCTGGGGCCTGTGAGACAGAGAGAAAACGTGGACCCCAGCCCAGGGCCCAGGCCCAGGCTCTATTTCAGCACCACCAGATAAAATCCTAACCCCTGGGCCCTGGAATCTTCCAGGCTTGTCCTGCCCCTCAGTGTCCCCCTGACATACTTCTTCCCTTTCTAGGGCCTGGACGGAGCCAAAGGAGAGAAGGGCACTTCTGGGGACAGGGGTCCCAGCGGGCCACCCGTGAGTACTAAGCCCTGTCTGTGTGTCCCCATCACTACAGTGGGGCACCTCTAATCCCCCTTTCCTGCAGGGGCCAGTGGGCCCACCGGGCCTCATCGGGCTACCAGGAACCAAAGGAGAGAAGGTGGGCCCCTCCCCACCCCTCACCCCATATCCCCACATCTTCCAGCATGAAGGCTCAGCAGGCCCCATCCCTGGGGCCAGCATAGGGCTGCCATGTGGGTGACTCAGGGTGAAGCCCCTCCCAGTCCCCTTCTCACACTACCACCATCTTTCTTTCCACAGGGCAGACCCGGGAGCCTGGGCTGGATGTGAGTGACTAGTCTGCCCACTTGGTCCCGGCTGAACTATGGTCTGGGCTCTTTGGGGAGGCTGGCATGGTGATGGGTTGGTATCCTGGGTGTCCCCAATGCCAAATCCAGTTCATTGCCCCAAGGTGGTGGTGGAGGGATGAGGGAGAGCGGGCTGAATGGGGGGATGGTGGAGAATGGAGGGATGGCTGGGATGGGTTAATCGATGGACGGAAAGATAAAGGATAGATGAATGGATATACAGATGGATGGACAAGTGTGTGGGTGGACAGGTGAATAGATGGTAGATGGGGGAATGACTGGGTGGATGTATGGGTTGTGTGTGGGAGTGGACGGATGGATAGATGGATGTAGGGGTGGATGGCTGGATGAGTATGTGTATATGGATGGATGGATGGATGGATGGATGGGTGTGTGTGGGGTGGATGGATGGATGGGTGTGTGGGGTGGATGGATTGGATGGATGGATGTGTGTTGGGGGGGTGTGGATGGCTGGGTGGATGGACTTATGACAGTTGTGTGGGTGGGTGCATGGATGGATGAGTGATAGAAGAATAGATGGCAGATGGATGATGAATGGATGGGTCAAAATGGATGGGTGGTAAGTGGATTAGTGATACATAGTTGGTGAATGAGTGAGTAGATGGATAGACGTGTAGGTCAACAGAATTGATGAATGGTAGATAGAAAAGTGATAGATGAACAGACGGTAAATGGACATATGGGTAGATGGTTGGGTAGTAGACAGATGGATTGATGAATGGGTGAGTGCATGGATGGGTCGGTGGGTGAAGGGATGCATGTGTGGGTGGGTAGATGATGAATAGATAGATGGTGGCTGGAGAGAAGGATGAGTGGGACGGTGCATGGAAGAGTGGAGGGAGGAATGCACAGGCATGATCCGTGGATGGATGGTGAGTGAGTGAAGGATAAATAGGTGAGTGGGCGAGAGATAGGTGATGGATGCATGATGGATAAGTAGTAGATGATGGAGCCAGAGACAGCACAGCAGGGAGGGTGTTTGTCTTGCATGCAGCCAACCTGGGTTCGATCTCCGGCATCCCATATGGGCCCCTGAGCTTGACCAGGAGTAATTCCTGAGTGCAGAGCCAGGAGTAACCCCTGAGCATTGCTGGGTGTGACCCCCCAAAAAATAAGTAGTAGATGAATAGATGAAGGGGGATGGATAGATGATAACTTAATCCAGCCCAAGGCCGGTTCCCATGGGAGCCATAGACCGGACAGATGGAGGACAAGGTTGCATAGCTAGGGCTGAGCCCAGCGTAGACATCAGAGCCCGCCACTTTCCAGTCTAGCACCACATGTAGGCCTGGGTGTTCACCCAGAGTGTCCCCAGCTGAACCTCACCCCAGTGGGTGAGGAGAGCGGGGCCCTACCCAGTGCCTCCCCCACCCATGGCTTTCCCCTGTGTCCTTGCAGGGTTTCCCCGGACCGGGGAGAAGGCGAGCGGAGCGAGCAAGGAGAGAAGGTGGGAAAGGAGCACCCCGGGCCGAGCACCAGGAATCTGGGCTGGGCGGTGCTCAAGCCCCATCTCACTTCTTGTAGGGTGAACGAGGAGTCCCTGGGCGGAAAGGAGTGAAAGGTCAGAAGGGGGAGCCGGGGCCACCTGGCCTGGACCAGCCATGTCCTGTGGTACGTGTGGGTGCGCCGTGGGTCCTCCTTGGGGGTCCCCCACCTGTAGAGATTGGGGTGCCCAGAGCCCAGGTCGGTTTGCCAAGTACCTCCCCCGCCTCACCTTCGTGAAACGCGAAGCTGAGGAGATTCTGGCCTGGATAAACCCCCAGCCTGGTCCCAGGCCCCGCCCCACATCCTCTGCCCGTGAAGCCACGCCCCTGATCACCCACCCATCTGCTTTCATCTCTGTGCAGTGGGGAGCCCAGGACCCCCAGAGGAAGCACAGAGCTGTCTCACAGTCGCAGGGAAGCGTGGGGAGGGGTCCTCAAGTCACAAAGCCATTGTCTTTGAAACAGGAGACCCCGGGTGGAGGCCCGAGAGGGGCCCCTGGCTGGAGGGGCCCTACTCGCCCCAGCCCTGCGGTAGGCAGTGTGGCCTGAGGCAGTGTGCACTGTGGATTTGACTGTGTGTCCCAGAGACCCCAGCATGCTCATCTAGCCATCCTGCCTGGTCCCTCTGCCCCATCCTGCACACCCCAGTCCATCCTGCTTATCTGGTCCCTCGTGTGCCCGGACCCCACATTCCTCACCCACCACCCGTACTTTAGCACACCCTGCCCAGTAAGCCACCCAACTTGCCCCACCCCGTTCCATGCACCACACCCCTTCACGCCCACCCTGCTGTGCATGAGAGACCTGCCTCCCCCCCCCTCCCTCCCTCTACATCCGGGAAACTACAAGTCCTGAGACTGGGGTGTGGCCTCACCTCTTCCCGGGGGGGGGTGGGGCAGCCGCTGGAAGCTGTGGCTGTACCAGTGTATGGGCGTACCACTCCCCTCCGCTCATCCTCCCTGCCTTCCAGGGCCCCGATGGACTACCGGTTCCTGGATGCTGGCACAAGGTAGGGGGGGGGCCTCAGCAGTCTTGGGCTGCAGTTGGGAGGGGGGAGGGACTGAGGGGGAGTGCTGTGTGCAGCAGCGCATTCGTGGGGGGGCGGAGGTGGGAGGGGAGCAAACCTAGGAGGGTGGGGGGGGAGGGGTGGGAGGGATGGTGGAAGAAGAGGTTGGTACTCGGGTCCCTCCTTACCTGTGGCCTTTTCTTTCCCCTCCATAGTGACTGCCCCCCAGCACCCCGCCAAGTGGGCCCTGAAGTTGACCCATGCAGACCCTCTTCTGTGTGAGGAAGGAGACAGTAATATATGGACGCCCGCCGCTGAGAATGGAGACCCCGGCTAGCTAGAGAGGGGTGGCTGCAGAGGGCAGTCTGGCCTGCAAGACCCTGCCCCTCCCAGAACCCCAGCCCCAGAGACCCCCTCCTATCCATTAGGACTCAGCCAGAGGCAGCTGCCACCCCCTGTGCCCCCATGACCTCCCCAACTGTAGCAGTGTACAGGACAACCTCGCCGATGCTTGGAACTGCAGCCCACAGCAGTCCACG
>JAJIBD010014807.1:0-13283 GCA_021461705.1 Cryptotis parvus | reverse complement strand
TCACCTTCTAACCTTGGTTCCAATTCAAATTGTCTTGCCAAGGAGAAGAATTTCATGATCTCAGCCTCACACAGGTAGATAACTAGTCCATATCACCAAAACACAGATGGGCAAAACTGGAATTTTCCTGAATAGGGCAGGCCTGACACTGACACATTCCAGAGACACGGAAGGGAACCCATCCAGCTGAACCCAGACCTAGACGTGGCAGTCTTCGCTACTGGACAGGGGATGCTCAGCCTTGCGTCGGGGCTGCGCCTCCAATCTGGCTTGCAGATAAAGAAATCTGTTTTTGAAACTTGCAACCCGGTCCAAGTCAATTTTTCAAGCCAATACCTCCTCTCCAAACTGTCCCCTCCTCCAGCCTTTTTCCAGAAACAGAAAGTAAAAGTAAATCCGAATGGTCTCCAAGATGAGGTTCATGTGGCGGGGGTGAAAATTTTCATCTTTTGAAAAGATGATCTCAATTTAATATATTTCAGACCTTGCTTTTGGAAATTAGGATTTAAAATACTTATATTTTCTTTATTATTATATACTTATTAATAATTAACCTCCACAAGTTTAGATAACTGATTACAAATTATGATAATAGAGTTGTATTCATAGGGAAGGAGACCCAAACCAGCAACTAGAGAAAAACGTGTGTTTGAAATATTTTTGACCCCCTCTTAGCAGTTTGAAACACAAATGAAAAATTCCAATTTTTCAAATAAAATATATAATAGTGATTAGTTTCTAGCTGACATTTGAATTTATTTGATAGTGTATATAAGTATAGTCCCAAATATGTAATATTTTATATTATACCTTTGATCAATTCTTTCTCAGTATATTAGCTTACTAGTTTAATTCCCAGCTTTTGTGTATTTTTTTTTCTCTGCACTAGACCAGTGAATGCTGAGTGCTCATTCTCGTTGGTGCTCAGGAGAACTGAGTTGTGCCAGGCATTGAACAGGGGCTCCCACATGCAAAACATATGCTCCAGCTTTTTGAACTATTCCCCACCACTGCCCTTGACCTCTCATTCCTAGTTTTACCAAGAAATATTTCAGTAATTATATAGTAAGATAGAAAAATATATATAATGATCATTTCTTTGGACCAGACCTGTATTTCAATGTTAAAGCACATGCCTACTGTGTGAGACCCTGGGTATGACCCCTAGCATGACAAAAATAATTCATTTATTTGATACAGCAAGAAGGGACAAATCCAATATATAGTCCCTTATATGCAAATAAAGATGGACAAGAATGTAAATTAGGACAGTCAAGCAGACATCATGAACTATTCCATGACAGCATGTTTAGAAACATTTAGACCTATTCTGTGTTTACAAATATGAAATAACATCAAATATTTTAAGAAGCAAAGGTGCATTTCCTGGGGAGAGGAGGGGCACTACTGTGGGTTTATATTTTCACAAAAGGAAAATGCCCCACACCCACTTGATTTCCCGATGACCAGGACCACTCATGTGTGAGCTGGGGTGTTCATCTCTGTGTCTGGGACACAGGTGACAGCACTTGGCTTTCAGTTTTTGCACAATCCCCCAAAGTGACTCACCTAAGAGAAATATAGTTTGAAGTGGGGAAGCTTTTCTGGGACCTGAGATTTCAGTAGTTATGTCTGGGAAGCAGATCCCTTGACTTTCCTGGAGTTTGTTCGTCCTTGGCATATGCACCATTAGGCTAAATGGACTTTCCTCACACACGGAGAGCAGATGAAAGGATACGAATGCAACAGCCTTTTATTGTGGCAAACAAAAAGGGGCATACATGTGCCAGTTTATAAATTACTGTTTTCATTAAAAATGAGCTCAAAAAATCAGGTTCCACTTATCATTGCTAAAACCTTAAATTTTTTTTAGCCGTATGATTTCATTATATGAATTACAGAACAGTAATAGAGTAATATTACTCTTAAGCCAGCTCACTTAAATTTAAGACATTCAAGACCCAATAATGCAGTAGGTTCTTTAGTTCAAGTTATGCAAATAATATACATTTTTTATTCGGCTTCCCACCAGGTTATACATGTATTATAAACACAACAAAGGCCTCTTTCTTGTACAATATATTACTCAGAAGCTGGTGAAAAATAGAAGCCAAAATATTGTGAATTACATTCTTAAAATGATTTGGCTTTATGCTACTGACTGACATATTTTAAATGTTAAAGAGAAGCTGGAACTGAAAAAGAAATGTTGACTCACTGTTACTCATTACTGTTGTCATTCACTGTGATGTTCTTCAATGTCTAAATCAGATTATTATCTTTGTTTTTTTTCAAACTGCAACTAGCACACCCAGCTTTGCTACTTTGGAAAATCAGCAGGTCATCTCAAAAAACAAGAAAAGGGACTGAAATTTAACATAAATTACTCTGGCCATCCCTGGCTTCAGAATGAGAGAGACTCGTTTTTATTTTTTTTACCAAAGTTGATGACTGAAATCAATATGGATTTCAATTACAACCACTCCTTCATAAACATTTGGTATAGCCCATCTATTAAAAAAGTACAGCCACTAACATATTAACTCCATTTAGATTTTAAGAGATAAAAAAGTGGAAGTTAAAGAAAAAGAAGAGAAACATTGAATTCTATTTTTTTGATGAAACCAATATTTACATTAGCCATAATCTTAACCTCCTGAATTATATGTTAGAAGGTGGGATCACTCTCCTTCCCAAGTTTCTATTTATACCCACTGTAGCCCATTTGGAAGTTTGATTTGATGAAAAGAAGAAGGAAATATGAGTATAAACCTATTTATAAGAGCAAAAATAAACCTGTTTACATATATAGATATATGTGTATGTATGGGTATATAGTTAGCTTAATCATAATCTCATACCTAAAATATCCCCTTACTAAGGAAACTTTCCTTGTTTGTGTCAAGCAAACTAAAAAAAAAAAAATAAAAGTGAAAATAGGAAATGCAGTCTTTTGACTTCATGATGTAATATGAGCTCTGTGGGAACACGGGAGCATTCCTTTATACTCCTGCAATCTGAGCTCGGTGGCTTTGAAAGCTCTGAAGTCCTCCACAAAACTTTTCCCCTCCCCCTTCCCCCTCCAGAAAAACCCTCACCTCAACAAATTGATATAATCTCATCAGTATTTCTAATGAAATTCTCACCTCAAATTCCTTTCTGGGGTAGAGCAGGTAGAACCCATCACAGGAGTACTTGCCCAGTCCACTCACTGCCCATTCCCAGGTGCTGGTTAAATTCAACAAGTGTCAGTTGCACTTCTCCGTCAGTTGCACTTTTTCGGTGAGGCAAAATGGACCGCGTGTGCGTGGACGGCAGGCAAGTCTAGTGGATGCTGGGCCTCATCCTCTGTCTGAGACCTCTAGCCTGTCCCCAGGATTGGTGGAGGCTTCTTTCTCAACACTATGTAGACAGACTCACATTTACTATGACAAATCATGGTAGATTAAAAATTTCCCTCCATCTGATTGCTATGAGGGGGAGGGAGATGGTGAGGTCAGAATTATTTCTTAATTGCATTTCACACCTGGTTCAGAGTGTCTACAGCTGCAAGGAGATGAAAGGGAATGATTGATCCTTGAAAAGAGAATAGGTAGGGTAGGCCTGGGAGGGGCTTGAGAGCCGGGCACGCTGGGGTGGAGTGAAAAGCAGAATTCACTTTTGGTAGAATTAATTTCTCGCCTGCATTTGAAAAAGAGGAAGGTGGCTCGAAGGCAGCCTTCATTCTCCAATGCTGACTGCAAATCCCCCACTTCCCCCCCCTTTTCCCTTTTCACCCCCAGTTTCACTGTAAACAGCTGCGATTTTTTGAGGCAACCAGACTTTATGTGCCAGGCACAACAGCTGGGAAGAGTTTCCAAAGTTTTTGCTTTTTATTGTGAGTCAAACCCTAAAGAAATAAAATATTCTGACAACTTCTAGCGTTGTCTTGTGACTTAAAAAATTCAGGCTGTGAAGTATCACTGCTCTGTTTTAGTCTAATGCTACTTCTATCTTTTATCCTTTTAATTAGAAGGCAAATTCTCAGACCGCCAGGCCTAATCCCTACACAGTGGAACAAAGCCCAGCAAAGCCTTTGAACACTGTTCAGCCGGGCAGCACAAACCCTAGTAACTGTTGGCAGTAGGGGCAGGACTCTGACCCCGTCTCAGCCATTCTCCTGCAGCCCCTGATGCTCCCTGCCCTTCAGAACCCTATCTGTTGTTCTTCTGTTTAGACTGAAAAGACAAAAGAGGAGACAATGTGGGAAACCTAGAGGATTGGCTAGGTAGGATGCGGGAGCTGGTGATGGATAGGGGGCAAGTAAATGGAGTTTCACGGGAATGGACGCAGTGGGGAGAATTGGATCACCAGATTAGGTCTTTAGGTTCAAGAAATTTCTTCATCCCTCACTAAATCTTTTCATGGACAATGCCACTTTTAAACAATTGTTGCATTTCCAATTACTCCAGGAGTGTTCAAACAAATGCCCCAAACCCTCCATGAAAAGTTTGCTCATATTTTTAAACTTCGCCAGATGAAAATCAATAAAACAAACACCCCCACATCGGTGGCAGACACTTACATCTCCAAATTATTTACACTTGTAATAATATTTGAGTCAAGAGCATGATTTGAACGCACTCAAGCAAAACATGCAATGAGACAGAAACGTGAAGTTTCAAAGCTAATGGGAACAATCATGAATCAAAAAGCCAAATTCCAAGTATGCAAATATGGAAAAGGATTGTTTGCATTTCCTACTTTGGCTGACTGTGAACTACTGAACGATGAAACAACAGATGCTTCTTCTATGCCACAAACTCCCTCAAAATTGTTCTTAGATGGCGCTACGTATGTGTGTGGGAATTACTGTCTGGTGCCAGAATATCTGAAACTTATACTGGGATTTCTAAAGAAGAAATTCATTTTTCTTATTTTTTTGGGTTTTGGTCTTTTTTCCCTTGAGATAATACATGTCTTTATTTTCAATATAAAAATTAGTATTTTTTTAATATGAAAACTGTCAACTTTAACAAAATGATAGAAAAAAACCCAAGGTACAATCTACTAGGAAAGCCATCTTGACCTCACCATTACATCTACCAATCTACGTCTATCTATATATACACACACATATACAAATAAACACATACATGTATGTGTGGATATGTAAGTATATCTATACTCACATAAAGTTATCTGTAACAGATATTTCAGGGGTGAAGCAAGAAAAAACAAAAAGCTCAGTATTGGTAACATTTTAGCAGTCCTTAGACTCCTAAGTAAACCAGGTTTCACAAAGCTTCTTTCATTTTTTCCTTTTCTTATGGTTGTGAAATAGTACAACATATATCACAATCATTCTGGTTGTCTTTGTAACTAAATGTAAAATGTGTGACTGACCTGGATTTGGGTGATTAAGGGGCTAATTTTAATAACAGGAGATTATTTGGGAATTTAGATGGATGCTATCCAGCGACTGTGTACATTTATTATTTCCTCTTAAATTCAAAGTTTGGGCGAAGATGCTTAAAGGCAGATTGCATTCTTTAGAACTCTTTATAGGACAGATGTGTTGAGTTTTTATATTTAAATAAAAATACAATTTGGAATTTTTAAAATATGAATTTTACATTGATTTCTTTGCACGTTTATTTTGAGAACATAAGCTTATCTTTCTAAAAGGGCAGCAATATATGTCATTATCCCATTGCTATGTATTATCTATTATTATTCAAATGACAAAACCCACTATCTTTCTCAACGGTTTCTCTCTTTGCACTTCCTAAGCAAATCCTTTCTCCAGGTCAAATAGTGGCTAATAGGTAAAATGCCTGAAGATAGTAAAATACAATGACAGATAGTATTTTATACAGAAGATGCAGTGTTGTTGACAGTCTTCTGTCAGTCTACTTTTTTGTGTTTGTCTTTACCTTTGCTGTCTTCAAGAAGTATTATACAAAATATAGCAACCTACCTTGATGCTCTTTCTACAACCTACAGTTCCTTCTTCGTTGTAACTGAAAACTGTCTGAAAATCAGAATACATTATTTTCAGTATTTTCAGGCAGTTTATTCACTCCCCACTGTGATGACAATTTGCAACTAAAAATATTTTTTAAAATCTGAAAAATGTTCTTTGTCAAGATAAGCATATTGGAGGCAGGGAGATGGCCCAAAGGGCTAGAGCACATGCTTCGTATGTGGGAGGCTGGGTTTGAGCCTTAGCACCACATAGTCCCCGAATGTTGCTGGGAAAGAAGAACCTTGAGTCATGAGAGTGTGGGAGCATGACTGCTTGTTGTGGCACCAAAAAGCAAAATAAATGAATAAAATTGACAAGTTTTCAAAGGGATTGTCTAATGTTTACACACATTTCACTGTCTAATGCTCTAATGGAAATGATCAATAAACATTTGCATAAAAAAGAGCAAATTCATTACGCTTGTGTGTATTTTAATAATTATTGAAAACCTTTGCCTCCTGGGACACTTTTTCCTGTGCACACATGCTGCCTTTGCAGGTATATGATGAATATCCTGTACAACAAACTGTAGTGATATTTAATAGGCACATTCCTGAAAGAAGGTTTTAGTGGATTCAGGGGTAGTCCTAGAAATATCGTCTAAACCACAGCTAAACATGCTTCTCGCAGTCAAAACTGGTTTCTCTGGTCTTCGGAATGGCCTCCGTATTTGTTTTTTGTTCCCACATCAGTATCATCTACCTACTCACCCTTGATCATATGGATAAATTAATTCCTATTAGAATGGAATAAAAAAAGAATGTAGATCAGAGGGACCAAAAACCTTGCTAAAACACTTTTTTGCTTTAAAACTTAAATGAACGCTGACAATGCAGTGTACCTTGCTATTGAACACACGGGTGTACTCAATGATGATCAGCAGGTGAAAATAATGCAACCTTAGTTTCTATTTTTTTTCTGTCTTAGAATTCGTGTCACCTCATTGTGCACTACGGTTATGAGTGGATGGGTTTGCAGAAGTTAAAATATTTTTGTGCAGTTTAGTTTTTTAGGTATTGTTATTCAGTTTTTATCCATGCTGAAACAAGCTTTTTCTCTACAGGAATAAAACCCTGGAGGCTTTCTGTAGTTTATAATGTAAATGAGCAGTTCTAAACTCAATCAAAACAAATACTAACAACAACAACAACAAAAAGCCAATCCTTAATTCTGTATTCTGATCCATCAGTGACTGTATAACTATATCATTAACCATGCTCTCTAACCGGAGACGTCCCTACCCTAGAGTGTAAGGGATCAAAGAAAACATTCTTTTCTGTCTGGTACACTTAGTGGCCCTGCCTCCCAACAGTGGGATAAAAGGAACTTGCTAAACTGTTGCCATTTTGCAACATCTGCTATAATTCCCCTAAATCCAGATTTGCCTGACACAGAGGCCTGTTCTTACATCATTGCCATGTGACAGTATAACACCAGTCACATCAAGCTTGAGGATTGCAGCTTCGGGCTATGATAATATGAAGAAAACCTTTTTGCCTAGGGCAAAACACTTGTAACAAAGTATTATTCATCTGGCCAATTTAAATCTTCTCTCAAAAAGGTACCCAGAAACATATGCAGGATGCCTTTGTAAAGGCCTGAGCAGCTCATAGGCAAATGACCTGAACCAAGAGTACAAAACCTAATGTCCTGATTAATTACTGCTAAGCGGCTCTGATACACAGAAGAGAGAATGCTGGGACTAATCCCTAACCCTGTCCTACATTCTCAAAATAGCCAAAACATTGCTGACAGTTACAAAAACAAACCTGCCCATGCTTTTCTTTTTAATTTAAAAAGTTGTGCGTTATCACTTGGTGCATTCGAACCAAGACGCAGACAACATAGGGAGATCCAGTTCAGGTGGCTTCTTGGGACAAGGGTATGGGCTTCAAGAAAGTAATCAGGGGTCTGTGGGACCCCAACAACATACAACACACAAATGGAAATATTGTACGTGTCAGCTTCCAAGAGATCAAGTTTCTGGGGCATTGCTCCTTAAGTTAGATCTTGATCGACCTGGAACAGAGAGATTCAGGCACTTCTTTTCCCTTTGAAAATAAGAGAATCCTCATATTTTACAATACCGTCATGCATTTTAGTATCTCCAAGTCTGAGTGGGAAAGCTATATTGATTTCACTGGTCTCTCAAATTATATCTACCTTTATTAATAGACAGAAATACTTGTCACTTTTGCTAGCAAGAAATACATATCAAAAAAGAAAATGCTATATAAAGGGACAGGAAAGATACAAATCTTAGTAAAGTTTTTTTCTTTTTTTTTCTTCCTTTTTTTAAAAATATTGAATTAATGTGATATTGACCATTACAAAGCTGTTCGTGATTGGATTTCAGTCGCAATGAGGTTCCAACACCCATCCCTCCACCAGTGCACATTTCCCACCACCATTGTCCCTAGTGTTCCTCCCTGAACACAACCTCTCCCTATGGCAGGCACTTTTCTCTTCTCTCTCTCTCTCTCTCTCTCTCTCTCTCTCTCTCTCTCTCTCTCTCTCTCTCTCTCTCCCCTCCCTATCTTTCCTTTTGTGTGTAGTGGTTTGCAACACTCGACACATATATCCCTTTACTTACTTTCAATCCTCAGGTCCACTCTAGTGTTATATTTCCAACTATTATCGTCAAACTGGTCCCTTCTCTATCTTACCTACCCTTCACCGCCCACATCTTTTTTTATTTCTTTTTATTGGGAGGCACACCTGGTGGGCACTCAGAGCTTACTCCCTGGTGGGCTCTGCCCCCAAAATCTCTCTCTCTCTCTCTCTCTCTCTCTCTCTCTCTCTCTCTCTCTTCCTCTTTCTCTCCTTTCTCCAAAGGTCACCCAAATAGGTTTCATCTTACTATCAGTGATGAAATGTTTGCAATGTCAGTAAATCAAATAAAAATACTTCTCTCAAACTCTATACTAAATGGCACTTCAACTGCACCTTTTCAAAGCAGACAATAGAACTTACTTATTTTGAAGTTCTTTTTTGGGTATAGACATACCCGAATTTCTAGGTTAGAGCAAAAAACGAGGAAAGCGAACCCCAAGCTAAATGTGCTGGGTTCCTAGGGGCCCAACTAACTAGAAAGGGGCATTAACCTCTGGATTCTTCCAGTGCCAAAGAGACAAATTTCTACTTGCAATGCCTTCATTTGCAAGTCTAATTCCATTTCCAATTTCCAAGGACGCTTCACTGTGTAAGTATGTTATTCCTAGACACATGCTCTTTCACCCGGCCCACTTCCTAGCCAGAATATTGCAGTGACTGACCAGGAAATCTTTTCCCACCTGTTCAGATCAAACACCCAAATCTGCACCTGAGCAAATTCCCCAAGCTAGTTCAGCATCACAGCATGAGTATTGATGGCCTGTGCAGTGCGTTTGGTTTTGGAGCCACATCTTTCAGTGCCTGGGCGCTAGGTATGGTGTGGTGTCAGGGAGAGAACTTAGTTCAGCCATATGCAATGCTAGCACCTTAAAGCCCTGTATTATCTCTCTGTGTGCTGTTTTTAAGGACACAGACCTCTTTGTTTCTTTCTTTTTTTTTCTTTTTTGGGTCACATCTAGCAATGCTCAAGGGTTATTCCTGGCTCTGCAATCAAAATTACTCCTGGCAGTGCTTGGAGGACCCGGGACTTGAACCCAAGGAACTGAACCAGGGTTGGCCGCATGCAAGGCAAATGCCCTACCCACAGGTCTATCGCTCCTGACCCCTCTTGTTTCTTTTAGTACAGCTTCCCCCCCCGCACCTTTCTAACTCATTTTCTCTGCCTTTTCTTTCCTTAACTGTTCCCCAATGGAAATAATTTTTTTAATTAATATTTTATTATACCACCGTGAGATATATAATTACAACATTGTTCATGTTTTTAGGTTTTGGTCACATAGTGTTCCATCACCCCGATCTCCACCAGTGCCCATTTCCCACCACCAATGTCCCCAGTTCCCTCCCCCTCCCATAGCCTGCCTAAATGGCAGGTTCTTTATCTCTTTTCTCTCTCCCTCTCTTTTCCTTCTTTTACATATTGTGGGTTGCACTATATACACTTAGAGGCTATCATGTGCATTTTTTTTCCTTTTTGGGTCACACCCGGCAATGCTCAGGGGTTTCTCCTGGCTCTGCACTCAGGAATCACTCCTGGCGGTGCTCGGGGACCATATGGGATGCCGGGGATCGAACCTGGGCCAGCATGGGCCGGCTGCGTGCAAGGCAAATGCCCTACCCGCTGGGCTATCGCTCTGGCCCTATCATGTGCATTTTTTTTGCCTGTATTTAATGCTTCAATCATTAAAGATAGATAGATAGATAGATAGATAGATAGATAGATAGATAGATAGATAGATTTTGGACTTGGATTCAGATGTGAACCTGTCATCTAGCAAACTTCATAACCCCCTGTGACTGATGACATCTCAGATCAAGTGTCCTCAACTATAAAATGGGGCAAGTATGGCTTATTTCAGTAGATTGTTGGGAGACTCAAATGAGATCAAATGACTGTAAAACAATGATAACCAATATCTATCTATCTATCTATCTATCTATCTATCTATCTATCTATCTATCTATCTATCTATCTATCTATCTATCTATCTATCTATCTATCTATCTCTCTCTCTCTCTCTCTATCTATCTATCTATCTATAAATCAGATGGGCTGGACATGTAATGCGATTTGAGATAACCGCTGGACTAGAGCCATTACCGACTGGATCCCACGGGATGTCAAAAGATCACATGGCCGCCCACCTATAAGATGGTCAGACTTCCTTGTCAAGACCCTGAAGGAACGTTGTGAGACTCTTCGTATTCCTGAATCAACCAGATGCCATTGGGCCACATTGGCACGTGATAGGGTCCAATGGAAATGTTACTGGTGCCCGCTCGAGCAAATCGATGAATAACGGGATTCAAGTGATCAAGTGATTTAATGCTTAGTTCTAGGTTGATATTAGCCATTTCAACATTTATTCGCACATGTTCCCTTCTCTGTCTTACCTAACCTCTGATTCCCACACATTTGCGGTAATTTCCACTTTTGGTAAGACCTCCTGATCTCCTGATCAACGTTTCGCCTGACATTGGATTTTGGTATCATAATATCTATATATGTATTTATGTCATGCATTTTGCTTTGTTATGGGGTCTCACCTTGCTATACTCAGGGCTTATTCTGGGTTTTGAGCTCAGGGGATCATTCTCAGTGTGGCTCATGGGACTATATGGGATGCTAGGGATTAAACCCATGTAGGTTGCATGCAAGGCAAACACCCTACCCACTAAACCATTGCTCTGGCCCCGCCTGTTGCTTTCAATCACTCCTCAAGATTTTTTTTTTTTTTTTTTGGGTCACACCCGGCAATGCCTCAGGGTTACTCCTGGCTCTTCGCTCAGGAATTACTCCTGGTGGTGCTCGAGGACCATATGGGATGGTGGGGATCGAATCCTGGTTGGCCACATGCAAGGCAAACACCCTACCTGCTGTGCTGTTGCTCCAGCCCCAAGATGTTTTTTCTTTTTTTTTTTTTTTTAAATATTTTATTATACCACCATTAGATATACAATTACAAGATATTCATGTTTGAGTTTTGGTTCTACAGTGTTCCAACACCCATCCCTCCCACCTGTACCCATTTCCCATCACCAGTGTCCCGTCCCCACTTCCCTCTCCTTTCCCCCAGCCTGCCTCCATGGCAGGTTCTTTATCTCCTTTCTCTTTCTCTCTGACTCCTCTCTCTGTCTCCTTCTTACTTCACTTTCTTACACATTGTGGATTGTAATATATTCTAGAACATTATTTGGTTCCACTAGTTTGATGTACCACATGGCCAAAAGTGGCAGCGGGACTCAGGGAGAGCCAGATGGCAACTCTTCCCCTGCATCTGAGTCTCTGCATGATGGCTGATCTCCCTGAGGCAGTTCATGGGTGGGGTCACCAGGCCTCTGGGATGAGTCAGAGAGAGAAATGGGATCCTAGCTCCATCTCCATGAACATCTGGTGACTTTCGTCTCTGAGAGCTGCCTACCTGGGCTTGAATTCGGCTTCTCTGCTGAGCTGGTCTTGAGATTGGTGCCTCTCTTGGGTGGGTTCTGGGGTCTGGACTGCGAAAATGGCGGCTACTGTGGTGAGTGAGTCTCATCTGGCTACTTCTGAGGCCCTACAGAGGGTAATGGGCCAACTCCCTAAACCCCATCTTGCCTCCTGGGAGCCTCATGGTCAGCTGAGCTAGGGGAGGAGCCAGATGGCAAGCTCCCCCCTCCCCCCGGGCGTCTGAGTCTCTGTATTATGGCTGATCACCCTGAGGCTCAAGAGATGTTTCTTAATTAAAGTGCCTCACCTTTTTGCATAAGCCTACAACTTTGGAGTCAATTCACTTTCTTTAAGAACAGAACAGACCTGTCATGTTGGAACATTATGACTAAAACTCAATCATGAACAACTTTGCAACTGTTTATCTCACTGTGATTTAATTAAAAATTAATTAATTAAAAAAGAACAGTCCTGTTATGTCAATTAGAACTTAAGGCCTTTGATGGAAACCTCTGAAGCCAACGCCTTTGATGGAAACTCTGAAGCCAACGCTGTGTGATAGAGATGTTGCTATTTCTGAGATCTAGACAGCCAATTTGGTCATGCTCTGATCATTCAGAGGTCAAAACTCCTTTTTAAATCTGCCAATATTTACACCAATTAGGGGAATTTGCTCCTCTCATTTAGTTAAATATTTTTTTGTATATTTTTAAAAAAAAGATTAGTTTGAGGGACTAGAGAGTTACTACTTGCTTCCTTATCTGTCCAACCCAAGTTTGGTGGCCAGCACCACAGATGATTCATCAAACACACCAGGAATGATCCTTGAGAATAGAGCTGGGAGTAAGCCCTGAGTATAGTGGGTTTTCTTCTCTCAGTCTTGCCTTCCCCACCCCCACCCAAAATAAAAGATAAGACGTTCTAAAATTATTGCCCATTTTGGAAATTTTGTTATTATTGTTTTGTAGTCACATACAATGATGATCAGGACTTACTCTTGCCTCTGCACTCTGGAATTGCTCCTGGGGGGCTGAGAGAATCATATGGGAAGCTGTGGATCACCTGAGTCAGTTGTGTGCAAACTTCTTAACTACTATACCATCTCTCTGGCTCGGAAATGTTCTTAAGAATAAGAAATACTAATGGATTTAATTTTTTCAGTTGTGATCCTTCTTACTTAGCTGCATCTCTAAGGCATAGGCACATGCATTTGGACTTGGATTCAGATGTGAACCCTGT
>JAJIBD010014806.1:0-26692 GCA_021461705.1 Cryptotis parvus | reverse complement strand
CCATATGGTCCCCGAGCACCGCCAAGAGTAATTCCTAAGAGAAGAGCCAGGAGCATCATTGGGTGTGACCCAAAAACACCAAAAATAAATAAATAAAATAAAACATTAAAAATAAGAACATATATTGCCAATTAAAACATGGAAAATCTAGACAAGTATTTGTCAGTATGCCAAACAACTTGATTGAGCTATATAAAAAAGATTGAGCTATATATTTTAATTCTAATGTTTCAATTTTAATTGCCGTTTTAAGATAGAGAAACTTAATCTCATTACATAATTAAGCTCATATTTGTAAAGTTGAATAATTATATTAAAGATACACTGAATAAAGCACCATTGATCTCTTGAACGAAATATAACCTTGATTTTTTTTCTCACCATGTACTCAAATCTACTTATGGTGTTAACCTCCCCCATTACTTTTTCCTGTTATTATTATAGTTGGCCTTAACTGTATTTTTGGAGAGTTATTGCCTAAATAAGATAATCATATTTTTATTGGTACTAACAGGGTAACTAATAATGC
The DNA here is from genome assembly GCA_021461705.1 of Cryptotis parvus. Lineage (NCBI taxonomy): Eukaryota > Metazoa > Chordata > Mammalia > Eulipotyphla > Soricidae > Cryptotis > Cryptotis parvus. The sequence continues at coordinate 26,163 of JAJIBD010014806.1, read as the reverse complement.
ATTATATTTTATTCGTATTCATTTACTATAACCTGAATGCTCTTTAACAGGCCATCTATATTTAAAAAAAAAACATATCTAATGCCTATCATAATTTGGGATTATACTCTATTTCTAATGTTACAAAAAAGTTTTTTGTCTTATGGACATATAAAGACAATTCACTAGTATCAAGAACAGAAATTATAATTTATGTGATCATGTCTTTTTGGTAGAGATTTTACTTAGAAAAAGACAACTATGGTTAACAAAAGAATTTCATTTGTTAAATCACAAGATCCAGGACCCTATCCTTTATTACATCTATATGATTTAAAGTTTGTTACCATGCTCATTTCTTCATCTTCTGTTTCATGCACACACACACACACACACAAAATACACACACAGCCATTACATATGACAAAATTCATTCTAAGTATCTTTACAACCACACATTTTAAAGGTTGAATGCCTATTGCTTTGCTTAAGACTATAAACTAAATCAAGAATGTTTGGCTTTAACCCTGCCTCTACTCTATGCAAGTATGTCATGTCAAGCAAGTAACACATTTTTTCCTTGTAAAACAAGAAAAAATAATTGTACCTATTTCTTGATATATAAGGATTAAATAGATGCTTACAAATGACAGCATTTACATAATAAATACACTATAACATAAGTGGAAAAATCTGCAAATCTGAACTACTAACTATAGCCTCTAAAATTCAGGATAACCTGACGCCTAGGATTCCTCCTGCTTCGCCTCTTACTACCTGGCTTTCTTTCAATTACTTTAATATTCCTTTTTTCCCCATTCACTTCAACATCAATAACCCAGTGGCTTTCTCACGTGAAATGTTTGCTTTTTGAGTGGATGTCACTTTCTTTATAGTAGGAGTCAAAAAGCCTTATCACTGTACCACTGTATCACTGTCTTCCCGTTCATCATCGATTTGCTAGGGCGGGCCCCAGTAACATCTCCATATGTCCTGTCTCATGCTAGTAGAGCCCAAGGCATCTGCTTGCTCCAGGAACATAAAGAGCCTCAATCCATTCAGGAATGAGTCTATAATTGTTACTGGTATTTGGCATATATATCAAATACAACACGGGTAGCTTGCCAGGCTCTGCAGTGCAGGTAGCATACTCTTGTAGGCATCTCTAAGTCCAGCATGTATTGATGAACTGCGCGCCGCTTGCGCCACGCAAGCCGGGCGCTAATAGGCTGGTCTGCTGGGTGGAGGTCTGACAAGAGAGAAGTCCGGATGTGGAGAACGGAGGCCCTCATGGAGTGGGGGGGTCGTCTGGCTTGTTGCGAGGCTCTGCTGGGGTGGTGGGCCAGGACTAGAACCCACCATCACTCCCGGGCGCCCTCGTGAGCAGCTGGTCACAGGGAGAGTCAGTAGCAGCTCTGCTCCATGTCTTATGAAGGACAAAAAAGTAAAGATATTCAAATTTGTGGCATACGGTCCCTATTGCAACTATTCTTCCTTGATGATGTAATACAAATGCAGTCACAGTGCAAGTTTTTTTGTGCAAACACATTTTTGGCAATACATAGATGATGAGTGTGGCAATGTTACAATAAACATTTATATACAAAATCAGGCATTGATTAGCACTTGGACTCTTGGGTTATATTGTTACCTAAACACTAGAGTCAAATCCTTCATGCTTAATTTAAATACTATTCCTCAGATAGGGCTTTACTGACTCTATTATTATTCTACTTCTCATCCTTGTAATTGTATTTTCATAGTGCATATCACCATGTAAAATCACTTGATTTTTCTGCTTCCTTACTAGGGTGTTTGTGAAACCTTTATGCATTCACTATAAGCATATATACAATCGTTTAAGAGGCTCAATAAATACATTGATTGAATAAAAAAAAATATCATTCCATCTGCTTTAAAAGTCAAGAAAAAACAATTGGTTAGCATTGCATAAAGAGCTATATAGATATCCAGTTTCAGAAATCATTCATAATAAAGAAGTTTTTAAATGTTTTATCAAAGAATTTAGAAAAATCCCCTTTTCTAATGCAAATAAGATCCAATAATGTTGAAAACCTTGTATTTCTGCTCTCTGGGTTTGCCTAGGAATTAGAGATAAGTATGACCTCATTTTTGTTGAATATGCATGTTTTGAGAATTAGAACTAAATGGCTAATCTGGGGAATAGAATCTTCCTTTAACATTGTTCATTTCATAGTATATACATGAGGGAGATTCATTTCATGGAGAAAATTAAGAAGTCACAGCAATCAAAGCATGCTCCATTTTAAAAAGTTCATGGCATGCTTTAGGGCTAAATATTCACAGCATGCATTTTAAAGATGCAATTAGGGGGCAATGATGCACAAAATTGCATGTGCAAAGAAAATATTATTTTTAGAAATGCAATTGAAACAATTTTAGTTTTGAAGAAACTAAAAATAAAATATTGTACTTGTTAGGTGAGAACCTGTAGCTGGATAGTAAGCTTTGTATGATGCAAAAGGTCTTATATTGGTGAAGGTTATCTGCAAAATTAGATATAGTTGTTGGCTATTCAAGTGGCTATAATTTAGTTGTCTATTTCTCAATGTCACAGTAAATTGTTTTATTTTGTAAACATTTTTAATAAGGTGGCATTGGCTTCCAATACAGTCTATGTTTTGAAGCTACAGGTTTACAATTATTTGAATATTTATTCCCATATCATATCTACCACTGTAGGACCAGTATCCCATATTCTTCTACCACATTCCACCTAGTCCCACTTCCACCTCTTGTTTTTAAACTTTTCTCCCTTCTGATAGCCTCAGGCATTGTCCAAGTATTTGCTTTGCTTTTGTTGCATCTGTTTTCCTTCTTGAGATATTTTCTTTTGTTTTTAGATTTTGTTTTGCATCACATCAAACATAAAAATAATTCTTTATATAGATGACTACAAGAATATGCTACCCCACGGCAGAGCCTGGCAAGCTACCCGTGTCGTATTTGATATGCCAAATACCAGCAACAATTATAGACCACATTCCTGTGACCTGATGGAATGGTTTGAGGCTCTTTATGTTCCTGGAGCAAGTAGGGCTCTTCTTGCATGAGACAGGACATATGGAAATGTTACTGGTGCCCGCTCGAGCAAATCGATGATGAACGAGAAGACAGTGATCACATCAAACATAGGGCTTCACAAATGTAGGGTAGGTGCTCTGCCAGTGGGCCATAAACCCATTGTTCTCTTATTTTATTTTCAAGTCACCTAATCTGAATAAAATAAATTCATAAACATCTCTTTTCTGATTTATCATGTACTCCCATTTCAAGTTGTCACAAAAAACAATTTCCACAGCTATGAAATTTCATGTAGTTATTAAGTAGTATAACAGTCTATCACATTTGTATCAACTTATCAGCCATTGGGCACATGGATTGTTGCCAGACCTTTACTATTGTAAATTGTTTTGCAAGAATGTGTGTTTTTTAATTATTGTTTCTTATTCTTGAATACGTATGTAGGAGTAGAATTCCTAGATCATATGGATGACTTATATTTAATACTTTTGGAAATTTTATTGCTATTTCCATAGAGATGGAACATTTTCTGCTCTAATGAAGGGCATAAGGAAATATTGTTTTTCTTGTCCTTACTTTGTTTCTGATCTATTATTGGTTTTTGGGTTGGTATTTTCCTCCCAATTTTTACTGAAGCAAAAGATTATACTACTGTTCATGATAGAGTTTTGTGCACACGATTTGAAGAAACTTATTTCACTATTATTAATGCTAGAGTTTTGTGCATATAATGCTCTTGATCAGCAGAGTGTCAGCTTCCTTCCACCATTAACATGGTGATGTTTGCTTTTCTAATAACAAGTGCCAAGGAACATTTAAGCGCTTGCCATCTGTATTTCTCCTTTGGGGAAGGATCAGAATTTCTGCCATAATTTTATGTTTTAGTTGTTGTTATTCAGTGTCATGAGTTTTCTATACTTTGGATATTAACATGGATAAGGCATAAAATGCTAAAATCCTACTTCTTATTCACTTAGATATTTCTTTTCTGAGGCTCTGTTTTGGGTGGGGTGGTGGTGAGTGGTTTTATCTCTTTGTTTTGTTTTTATTTTGCTTTTGGGTCATTCTTAGATATGCTCAGGGATTACTCTAGGCTCTGCACTCAGGAATTACTCCTGGCAGTGCTTGGGGGACCATATGGGATGCCAAGAATTGAACTTGGTTCAGACACATGTAAGGCAAGTGCCCTACCTGCTATGCTATAGCCCTGACCCATGCTTTTTCTTTTCATAAAAGTTTCTTCCCCTCCAAAAAACTTTTTTTAGATGTAATCACATTTATTTCTGTTTTTGTTTCTTTTGTTTTTGTCATAAAATTCCCAAACATCATTAAAACCAATATTATAGAATATAATGCCTGTGTCTCTATGTAGTTTATGGTTTAATTCTCATGTACAAATCTTAAATTTACATGTTTTTGGTGTCATATTGGTTGAATGTTTTTTTTTCCACTATTAGAAATCCTTTAGTTTTTTTGCCAGGGCAGTTTACTTTAGATGAACTGTTTTAATTGTTGTTTTTAAACCCTTAATTATGGCACCATTAGCTTCTGAGATTTAGAAATAATTCTTTTTTTTTTTTTTTTTTGCTTCTTTGGATTACACCCGACAATGCTCAGGGGTTTCTCCTGGCTCTGCACTCAGGAATTACTCCTGGTGGTGCTCGGGAGACCATAGGATGCCGGGGGATCGATCCCGGGCCAGCAGAGGCCGGCCGTGTGCAAGGCAAACGCCCTACCCTCTGGGCTATCGCTCCGGCACTTATAAATAATTCTTTATATAGATTTACAGGGCAATAAATAACAACTGAAAGATGTATAAAACAAAAAATAGTTGAACTGGTTTTAAGAGAAAACTAACTAGGGAAGCAAAATGTGTAGGAGCTTCAGAGAGTGGGCATAGTGCAGAAATAAAGAATTTAAAGTCATTGACTATGGGAAGCCCAAATTTTTCATGACAAAGCTTTCAGATAAATATGACTATTCAGATATCAGGACGGAATATGATAATGTGATAGTGGCCACATTTTTGAGAAGACAAGTTAGCTGTTGTGTATTTGATAACAATGTAAATATATGCACACCAATTGGTCGTTTGTAATTTATACTTGCTTACTGCAATAAAACCCAAAACCTCACACAAATGAGGCAGAGCTGCTACCAGCTCTCCCCTGTGTCCAGCTGAACATGAGGCGCCTGGGAGGGAAGGCAGGTTCTATCCCTGGCCTACCACCCCAGCAGAGCTCGCAGGGAAGCCATAGGAACCCCCACACCATGAGGGCTGCCATTTTCCACATCTGGACTCCCTCTTATTAGAACTCCACCCAGCAGAAAAGCTGATTACAGCCCGGCTCATTGAGAACCACTCTGCAGCAGTCTTTTTCAAGTCTGGCCCAGGTATGCTGATACAGACATGCTGGTATGCCTCACAGACATGGGGCAGAGCTGCTACCGCTCTCCCTGTGTCCAGCTGATCACGAGGTGCCCTGGAGGGATGGCAGGTTCTAGCCCTGGCCTGCCACCCCAGCTAGAGGAATCCCCACACCATCAAGGCCGCCATTTTCCACATCCAGACTCCACTCTCATCAGAACTCCACCCATCTGAAGAGCTGTTCACAGCCAGGCTCATGTGGCCACTTGCAGCCGTGCAGTTCATCAATGAATGCTGGAGATCAGAGGTGACTACAAGAGTATGCCACCCACACAGCAGAGCCTGGCAAGCTACCTGTGTCGTATTTGATATGCCAAATACCAGTAACAATTATAGACCTCATTCCCATGACCTGATGGAATGGTTTGAGGCTTTTATGTTCCTGGAACAAGCAGATGCCCTTGGGCTCTACTAACATGTGACAGGACATAAGGAGATGTTACTGGTGTCTGCTTGAGCAAATTGATGATGAAAGGGAAGACAAGTGATACAAGTGATTGCAATAAAGCACATTATTCTTTTTTAATGCTTGCTGACAACTATCAAACTTTAACTCTTTTTAAATTCTGCTTCATATCTGGGCAATCAATAAGATAGTCTTATGTTCTATTGTATCACTAGTATCACTTTTCTTCCCACTGTTCATCGGTTTACTAGAGTGGGGACCAGAAACATCTCCATACGTTCTGTCACATGCTAGTGTAGCCAAGGGCATCTGCTCTGTTCAGGAACACAAAGAGCAGCAAACCATTCCTTCAGGTCGTGGGAATGAGGTCTATAATTGTTAGTGGTTTGGGGCATATCAAACATGACACGGGTAGCTTGCTAGGCTCTGCCATGCGGGTGGATACTTCACTAGTAGGCTCTCAGTTCGTCCATTTACTGATCAACAGAACGGCCGCTTTGCAATGGTTACAGATTGGCTTTTCTTTTTGGGTGGAGTTCTGACGGGCTATGGAGTCCAGATGTTGAAATTGGTTGCCCTCATGCTGAGGGGATTCTTCTGGCTTCTTGTGAGGCTCTATTGGGTTTGGAGGGTCAGGGTTAGATCCACCTTCCCTCCCAGATGCCTCGTGATCAGCTGAGCACAGGGAGAGCCAGTAGCAACTCTACCCCATATCTGTGTCATGTTCTATTGTAATAGTGGGAAATTTAAGCCACATAAACACAACCAACACAGAGAACATTTAACCCTGCTCTCCCATTATCCTTAACTTTAAAGGCAAAGCATTGCATTTTTTTTTCCTTCCTCTATCGTGAAATTTCTATTGCTTGGGAAACCTCCCTTGCTAATGAAATTTCTATTGCTTGGGAAACCTCCCATGTTTTCCCTGGGAAGTTGTGTTATGTGAATAACAAATCCTTCATTCCCTTTAGGTGTGTGTGGCATCTTTATCTTCTATATGGGAACTAAATTTAAGATCATAGTTCATTCTGTTCATACAGAGTGGCTACAATTTTTTAAATTTATTTATAATATAAAAATTAAAAATTTATATTTTTATTAATTTTTAAAATTTTAAATTAAAGGTTAAAATATAAAAATATATAACCTTAAAATTTTAAAATATATAAATTATAAAAATTATATTTATTTAAAATATAAAACACATAAATATATAAAATATTTGTGTGTATGCATATATGCATATTAAAATTTATACTATTATTTATTCTTGTTCTGTATGAGACAGTATGACTTTCTTGAAGGAAACTATGTAATACTATCAAATCCTTCATTGTACAGTAATTTTTATGTACTTGGTACCAAATTAGGCATCACTAAAGTTTAAATCTCACTTCATGTGCTCTATTGCTCTCCTGTCTTATAACCTCACTCACCTCTTACCTCTTAAATGATGTCTTGCTCACTTGAAGTTCTATATTATGTTAGCATAATTAACAATTAATATATTTAAATTTAACTAAAATATTTTAAGATTTTAATTTACACAATAAAATGCATTGTTTTAAATTGCTGATAATCAAAACTTCTATGATTTATAGTCATGTATTCATCTTTTATTAATGACTAATATAAAAAATTGCTGACTATACAGTATAATAAGATTTAAAACAATTTAGTAAATCATGGCCCAGGTGAGTCTACAATATATTAAAAATTATATATGGCATGTTTTCCTTGAGTTGTAGTTACTCTAAATCAAAAAGTTGTACTAAAACTCGAACCTCTGTAACAACTATTTTGGTCAAACTCAGCAGTGGTCAAATAAATATTTTCAAGTATATTTGAGGAAATAGACTTAACATGCATACAGAAAACTTAATTTTCATTTGTTTCTAACCATCTTTCCAAAGTTTCTCCTTTAGAAAGTAAGGCAGATAAATGTAGGCATTTTCAAGTACTAGGGAAAAGCCAGAATGTGGCCTTTCCATAAGAAAGTAGAAGAACCTTATATTATCTATACATTTCTAATGCTTAGTTTCAGTAAAAGAAAAATGAGAAAAATATTTCTAACCTACCAAAATAAAGTGTATCTTTGCTCCTGGCTACAACTTTCAAATGAAAATAAGATACTATGAAATTCCTTGCTTTAAACATCTTGTATTACTGTACATTTTCCCCTGACTTTCTTTATATTGTTCCATGGGGCTTTGCTATTTTATACATCACTTTTATTTTCTTTACACCAACAAAATCCCCTTCGCCTTCCAGTGACCCAGCTGCCTTATCATTTTATCTAATAGTTGTAAAATTAGAAAGCTTTGACAAATCCCTTATGGCAAATGTTGAGCCCAAGGAAAAAAAAATTCTGTGGATCTTGGAAATGGGAAGTCTGCAAAGAAATGTTGCTGTAGGTAACTTTTAAACCAAAGGCACAATCTTTGGATGGGGATTTTGAGACTGGAATCACTCTGTAACTTAATTGTCTCCATTTTAATTTCTCATTTATATCTTGCTGTTTGTTTTTGCTGGACCCTAGAGGCAACAGTCATAGCTGCTATTTCACTTTGTTTTCCAGTATATTTCCCAGAGCAGAACTCCGTAGAATTTATGACCCAATTTTTGCCTTTTGATTTAATCTGAAAAATATCCAACTCACATCAAGCACAGAGCTAGCAGTTAGCAATGATTAAGCTGTCTCTCTCCTGAACCAAGGTTGCTAAAAGGTTCAAATCAAGGCTGTACCTAGCTTTCTGTTCCCTTTCTCTCTTCCTGTAGACAAATAGATTTGATTTCTGTTCCTCTATGTATTAAACTATGCTTGTTCTTTGGAAAAACTTAAGTACCATCATTAAATTATTCAAAAGCTGTTTTTGCACCTGGTAATAGGAAATCCACAACTTGAGAGGTTAAACGTCTTTCACAAGGTCACACTACTGGTTCCTAAAGACTGTGAAAAATTAAACTCATGCTCTCTGTTTCTAGAGTCCACATTCTTAACACCTGCCTGAAGCTCTTCCAAAATTGCTTATTAGTGTTAGGTGTGTAGGTTCCTATGACTAACTCAGGAATTCAGTCATTGTAGATACTATGAAACCTAAACTAACATATAGCATGCTTCCATACGCTGTTTTTTAGCTATCATTCTTTTATAGGAAAAATGCTACGCTATGAAAGTGAAAACTATATATTTAATAGTAAATCAATACTAAAAATATATTTGCCTAATTTTTATATTATTGGTACTAATTCTATATTTCATTTTATTTACTCATTAAAATCTATTTTCTGATATTCATTTTAAATTTAATTAGCATAAAAACTATATTCAAACATTTGTGAAACCTATTGATATATTTATAGTAATAAGTTATTAAAGAATAAATGCTTAACAAAAATAAAAAAGAAAATCACACACAATACTGAATGTAATGTCAGTATAAATTAAACAAAACAGATGGCTATTACATATTTCCAATCAATAACTAAAAGAATTAGTTGCTGGCTAACTCTGGATACCAACCAGAACTAAAAATTACCTAAATTAATATTTATGTACTGTGGTCAGCTTCGACTAGTCCACAGTGCAAAAGCATAGAGGGAACATGAAGATGACAATTAACATAATAAAAGTATTAATGGAGCTAACAGAAATTGAGGATTCTGGAGGAATAAGTTCTTACAGTCCGTTTTGGAAGAATCAAAATTTAACAGGGCCAGCCATAAAATTAGAACGTTGCAGAAAATTCTAAGAGATAGGACGCTGTAACTCAAGAAGGGCATCAGGAATAGAGATATACATTTGAAAGGGCAATACTACTCCTAAAAGGACTTGAGATCTGAAACAAAGAAAGCAGACTAACTGTATTAAAGAAAATTTGACTATTTTGCCAATAGGCCTTGATAGGCTATAAACATGTCGTGAGCCCTGTCTTTAAAATTATACAGGTATTAGCCTTACCATTAATAGCAGGAAAAAATTCAATCAATTTACTAAACCTTTCAAATGCTGATTTTCTAGTCTGTAAACAGAAAAAAAAATATGTGCACCATGTTGATAGACAGAATTTTAAGAGAGCTGCCAGCCTCCTACCCCAAGTATTTTACCTCAGACTATGGATTAAAACGTAGTGAAAATAAGAAAATCATTCCTTTGATTTTATATAAAGTATTATAGCAAAGGGTGGTGCCTATTCATGCCCATGAGTACATCATCTTATATAAACTCAGTCATAATTTAATAGAAAAGGAACCACAGAGATTCATTTCCAATAAAGGAAAGCATAATTTCATGCTGGGATGGCAAGTAACTATAGACAACCTTTCGGAGTTAAGTACACTATGTTATGTTTGGTGAGTGTGTGGTGAGTGTGTGTGAGTGTGTGTGTGTGTGTAGAGAGATAGGAATTGAGAATAAGCAACACTACATCCATATAAAAATAAATTTGCTAGTAACCAGCCAGCTTGGAATAAACCTTAAGACTCAGAGGAGGCAACACATTTCATCACAGTGAAACTGAGATGACAAACCACTAATTAAAGCTGTAAAAACTAAATATATAACTTGAAGTTGCAAGATATATGGTAATTTTTATTCAACAGACTTAGATACTAAATATATTAATAATTGTAAAATATGTATAACAATGTGTTTCACATAGTAATATGCAATATTATCTTGATGTACCATTATGTATCATCATGAATTCTATGTTTATATATATAGATTTGAAAATGAATTCAGAACTAAGGAGATAAATCAGTGGGTTGAAGTACATATACTTGCAAGGTTTTAGTACTGGAGCTATCAAGACCACCAGCATTGAGGTAAGAGTTAACCCATTAGCATTGCTGGGTGTGACTTAGAAAAATGGGAGGAAGGAGAGAAGGAAAGTAAAGAGGGAAGGAAGGAAGGAAGGAAGGAAGGAAGGAAGGAAGGAAGGAAGGAAGGAAGGAAGGAAGGAAGGAAGGAAGGAAGGAAGGAAGGAAGGAAGGAAGGAAGGAAGGAAGGAAGGAAGGAAGGAAGGAAGGAAGGAAGGAAGGAAGGAAGGAAGGATATGACCAATTTTTACTCAGTGGACTAAAGAAACCCAATAGCAATTAATATTTTATGGCAATTGTAAAACACTAAAAAAGAATTTTAATGTATGTTAATTGTTTTTTTTTATTTTTATTTTATTCCATTATATTTAGCTAGAAATTTCAAAAATAATTGAAATGAAGGATAGTGAGGTTTTGAATTTTTTATTTTCTTATTATTGCCTTTATTGTCTAAAAAGATATGAATTCTTTTAAAAAGTACTAAAGATACATTGTTGTGGGAATGTCGAATTGTACAATCTTTCTGGAAAACAATATGGACTTTCCTAAAAAGACTCAAAAATTGAGCTCCCTTTGACCCAGCCATACCATTCCTGGGAATATACCCTGGGGAGCCAAAAATACACAGCAGAAACACAATCCACACTTTTATTTTCATAGCAGCACTATTCACAATAGCCAGAACTTGGAAACAACCAGTATGCCTGAGAACTGATGACTGGATAAACTGTGGTACATCTACACAATGGAATACTATGCAGCTGTTAGGAAAAATGAAGTTATGAAATTTGCCTATAAATGGATGGACATGGAAAGGATCATGTTGAGTGAAATTAGTCAGAAGGAAAGAGAGAGGCTTAGAATGACTGCATTTATTTGCATGACATAAATATATCAGGTGGTCTTACCAAAAGTGGAAACTACCACAAACGTGAGGGAGTCAGAGGTTAGGTAAGACAGAGAAGGGAACATGTGTGAATAAATGTCGAAAGGGCTGATACCAACATAGAACTGAGCATTAAATACAGGCAAAAAAAATGCACAAGATGGCTTCCAAGTGTATGTAGTGCAACCCACAATGTGTAGGAGAAGAAAGGGAGAGAGAGGGAGAGAGAAAAGAGATAAAGAACCTGCCATTTAGGCAGGCTATGGGAGGAGGGAGGGAATTGGGGACATTGGTGGTGGGAAATGGGCACTGGTGGAGGGTGGGGTGCTGGAACACTATGTGACGAAACCTCCAAACATAAACAACGTTGTAATTGTATATCTCACGGTGGTATAATAAAATGTTTAATTTAAAAAAAATAAAAAATTAAAAAGTACTAAAGATAACAATAAGAAAAAATTTATTATTAAAATATAATACCCAGGAATAAAAATATCTCTTTTTTTTGGTTAAATTTTTTGATGGAAGCCAAGTTTGAAGTAGAATTCAGCATATTAGAGCAAATTATGGTAATAATTAGTTTTATAATAGTAAAAGATGAAAAGCTGTGAAATTAGCATGAACAATAAGTTCTTTTCCCTCTTTTTGTTTTCCACACACACTATTTTGTTGCTTACTCTGTGACCCCACCTAAAATGTTTTTTTTAATTAATTTCACTTTTGTGTAAATTTTTTCCTTAAAAATAAATTAGCTTTGGAGGAATGTCCATATTGTTTTCCAGAAAGGTTATACAAGTCGACATTCCCACCAAAAGTGTATGAGAGTCCCCTTTTCCCCACATATGGACATTCCTCCAAAGACTAGAAAATGAGCTCCCCCTTTGACCCAGCCATACCGCTCTTGGGAATATACCCTGGAAAGCCAAAAACACACAGCAGAAACACAATCCGCACTTTTATTTTCATAGCAGCACTATTCACAATAGCCAGAACCTGGAAACAACCAGTATGCCCGAGAACTGATGACTGGATAAAGAAACTGTGGTACATCTACACAATGGAATACTATGCAGCTGTCAGAAAAAAATGAAGTTATGAAATTTTGCTATAAATGGATGGATATGGAAAGAATCATGTTGAGTGAAATTAGTCAGAAGGAAAGAGAGAGACATAGAATGACTGCATTTATTTGCATGACATAAATATACTAGATGATCTTACCGAAAGTGGAAATTACCACAAGCGTGTGGGAGTCAGAGGTTAGTTTAGATAGAGAAGGGAACATGTGTGAACAACTGTCTAAAGTTCTGATGCTAACATAGAACTGAGCATTAAATACAGACAAAAAATTCAAATGATGGCTTCTAAGTATGCGTAGTGCAACCCACAATGTGTGGGAGAAGGAGGAGAGAGAGAGGGGAGAGGAGAGGGAGATAAAGAACCTGCCATTTAGGCAGGATGTGGGAGGGGGAGGGAATTGGGGACATGGGTGGTGGCTGGGGGGCACTGGTGGAGGGCGGGGTGCTGGAACACTGTGTGACCGAAACCCCAAGCGTGAACAGCATTGTAATTGTATATCTCACGGTGGTATAATAAAATGTTAAAAAAATCATAATTTATGTTGGATAAAAAAAAAATGAAATTCCCAGCACTGGAGAGTGGATACATTCATAAAAAAAAATAAATAAATTAGCTAAGTTCTATGTTTGTATCAGCCCTTTCAACATTTATTCACACATGTTCCCTTCTCTGTCTTACCTAACCTCTGACTCCCTCACGTTTATGTAATTTCCACTTTTGGTAAGACCTCCTGATATATTTATGTCATGCAAATAAATGCAGTCATTCTATGTCTCTCTCTTTCCTTCTGACTAATTTCACTCAATATGATCCCTTCCATGTCTATCCATTTATAGGCAAATTTCATAACTTCATTTTTTCTAACAGCTGCATAGTATTCCATTGTGTAGATGTACCATAGTTTCTTTATCCAGTCATCAGTTCTCGGGCATACTGGTTGTATCCAGGTTCTGGCTATGGTGAATAATGCTGCTATGAAAAAAAGTGCGGATTGTGTTTCTGCTGTGTGTTTTTGGCTTCCCAGGGTATATTCCCAGGAGTGGCATGGCTGAGTCAAAAGGGAGCTCAATTTTCAGACTTTGTACGAATGTCCATATTGTTTTCCAGAAAGGTTGTACAAGTCGACATTCCCACCAACAATGTATGAGAGTCCCCTTTTCCCCACATCCACGCCATCACTTGTTGCTTTTACCCTTTTAATATGGGCCAGTCTCTGTGGTATGAGGTGATATCTCATTGTTGTTTTGATTTGCATCTCTATGATGATTAGTGATGATGAGCATTTTTTCATATGCCTTTTGACCATTCGAATTTCTTCCTTGTCAAAGTTTCTGTTCATCTCTTCTCCTCATTTTTTTATGGGGTTGGCTGTTTTCTTCTTATATAGCTGTACCAGTGCCCGATATATCCTGGATATTACCTGTTATCAGATCGGTATTGGGTGAATATTCTTTCCCATTCTGTGGATTGTCTTTGTATCTTAGTCACTGCTTCTTTTGAGGTGCAGAAGCTCTTTAGTTTCATGTAGTCCCATATGTTTATCTTTTCTTCTAGCTGCTTTGTTAATGGTGTTTCACTTTTGAGGATGTCAAAAAATGCACATGATGGCTTCCAAGTATATGTAGTGCAACCCACAGTGTGTAGGGAGGAGAGGAAGAGAGAGAGGCAGAAGAAAAGAGATAAAGAATCTGCCATTTAGGCAGGCTATGGGAGGGGGAAGGGAATTGGGGACATTGGTGGTGGGATATGGGCACTGGTGGAGGGCGGGTGCTGTTGTGACCAAAACCTCCAAACATGAACAACGTTGTAATTGTATATCTCATGGTGGTATAATAAAATGTTTAATTAAGAAAAATATTAACAAAATGAACCAACCTTGTGATCCTTACAGATATTTTGTAATGTGAGATTACCTCATTAACAAATTATTAGTTAATCATTAGAACAAAGGATTAGCAGGTGAATTTGTTAATTTTAAAAATGGTTGAATTCCATCATTTAAAAAATTTGCTTTGCTGAGATATATATTGTAATAAACAGTGTAATTAATGCTTGCTAAGTGAACAGGGATGGGGGGCTGGGAAACGAGGTCTTTGGTGGCAATAAAAGCACATTGGTGGTGGGACGAGTGCTGGAATATTGAATACTTTAAACAACTATACTATAAACAACTTTGTAAATCATGGTGTTTAAATAAGTTAAAAATTTTTGCTTTGAAAAGAAAATAAAATAAATTAGCTAAGGCCAGAGCGATGGTCCAGTAGGTAGGGTGTTTGCCTTGTACACGGCTGGCCCATGCGGCCCAGGTTCAATCCCAGGTATCCCGTATGGTCCCCAGAGCACTGTCAGGAGTAATTCCTGAGTACAGAGCCAGGAGAAACCCTCCCTAAGTATCGCCAAGTGTGACCCAAAAAATAAAAATAAATAAATAAAAAATAAATTAGCTAATAACAAATTACCTACCTTTGTATCATTTACTTTATTATATTTTGCCCTATTTGGGATAACTTCATAGAAAATTTTGCATTTCTAATTACTGCAATGTAATATTCAATGAATGGTAATTAAAACAACGTAATTGATGAAAAATTACTAAAAACTTGGCATGCTTGAGTATTTAGTAAAAATAGTTCACATATTAGCCGGGGTCCCGACAGTGTCAGGACAGAGGTTCTCTTCTACCTTCGAGGACACCGGAAGAATAGATGAAGCTCACGAGTCCGGTGCAGTTCCAAAAATGGCTTTTAATAGTACAAAAGCTCTTCCACAGTACTCCAATATAATGAACAAACTTTAGCTCTGGTCCAAACTTAGACCATACAAAAGAGCCTAAGTATCCCACCAAAGAAAGAGAGGATCTCACCCGAGCTGAGTCCCTACCCAGAAGGAGCAAAAGGCCAAAGAGCAAAAGGCCAAAGCCAAAAAGCCAAAAGTCAAAAGCCTCAGGAGCCAAAAGCTGAAGGCTGAGGAACCAAAAAGCAAAAAAGGTGAAGGGGGCCTCAAGTCAGCCCCTTATATACACCCAAGTAATCCAATTGGGAGGTTGTCATGTCAACAAAAGAACCCTAAACAGAGTGTAGTGCCACACCTTATTGCAGGTATAAACAAAGGTTATGCCAAGGACTAAGGAGATTATCTCTTATGTAAAACACTGGAGAGAGAGAGGGCTGATATAAAGTAATACATCTTAACTTCATGAGCTTCATGTAATCTAGATGGTACCCACAAGGTCCTTCTTATTATCTGCACCAGGGTGATTCTAAAGTATCTTGTTCTCGTGTACTAGAAAGGGTCACTCTTGCCTGCTTAGAGCAAATAGTATGGATCCTTCCTATAGTCTTCCCTATAGTCTCAGCGTAGCCAGGGTGGTAGTCTCCGGTGAATTCTCAACTGTCCCACGCTGGGTGCAGTGGGTATAAGAGGAGCTGTGCCCAATCTAGAAAACATAGAAGTCTTAGTAGATGTATAAGTCAGAAGTTATTCAATCAAGGTGACTTCTGTAACTGCCACACCCTCTAGCAGTGTTTACATATAAGAGAAGTCTCATTAGAATGAACCTTGACTTAAATAAGATTAAGTTGGGTGTGTGTTGGAGGACATGTTTAGCTAATCTGGGAGTTTTGTTGTTTTGCTCACTCCCAGCTTAATCTTATTTAAGCCAATGTTCATTCTAATGAGAACTCTCTTCTATGTAAACACTGCTAGAGGGTGTGGCACTTACAGAAGTCACCTTGATTGAATAACTTCTGACTTATACATCTACTAAGACTTCTATGTTTTCTAGATTGGGCACAGCTCCTCTTTTATACCCACTGCACCCAGCGTGGGACAGTTAGAATTTACCAGGAGACTACCACCCTGGCTACGCTGAGACTATAGGAAGACTATAGGAAGGATCATACTAGTTTGCTCTAAGCAGGCGAGGAGTGACCCTTTCAGTACACGAGAACAAGATACTCAGAATCACCCTGGTGCAGATAATAATAAGAAGGACCTTGTGGGTACCATCTAGATTACATGAAGCTCATGAAGTTAAGATGTATTACTTTATATCAGCCCCCTCTCTCCAGTGTTTTACATAAGAGATAATCTCGGGATTAGTCCTTGGTGTAACCTTTGTTTATACCTGCAATAGGGTGTGGCACTACACTCTGTTTAGGGTTCTTTGTTGGCATGACAACCCTCCCGATTGGATCACTTTGGTATATATAGGGGGGCTGACTTGAGGCCCCTTCACCTTTTACCTTTTGCCTTTTGGTTCCTCAGCCTTCAGCTTTTGGCTCCTGCGGCTTTGGCTTTTGGCTTTTGGCCTTTTGCTCCTTGGCCTTTTGCTCCTTCTTCTGAGTAGGACTCAGCTCGGGTGAGATCCTTTCTCTTTGGTGGGAGACTTAGGCTCTTTTGTATGGTCTAAGTTCGGACCAGAGCTAGAGTTTGTTCATTATATTGGATTGCTGTGGAAGAGCTTTTTGTACTATTAAAAGCCATTTTTGGAACTGCACCCGACTCGTGAGTTTTCATCTTTCTCCCGGCGTCCTCGGAGGTAGAAGACAACCTCTGTCCTGACACTGTCGGGGACCCCGGCGGCGTTCCCCGACAGGTGTGGGCAAAACAACAAAGCTCCCAGATTAGCTAAATCTGTCCTCCAACAGGACGAGTGCTGGAATATTGAATATTTTAAACAACTATACTGTAAACAACTTTGTAAATCATGGTGTTTAAATAAAGTTCAAAATTTTTTGCTTTGAAAAGAAAATAAAATAAATTAGCTAAGGCCGCAGCGATGGTCCAGTAGGTAGGGTGTTTGCCTTGTACACGGCTGGCCCATGCCGCCCAGGTTCAATCCCAGGTATCCCATATGGTCCCCGAGCACCGTCAGGAGTAATTCCTGAGTGCAGAGCCAGGAGAAACCCCTCCCCTAAGTATCGCCAAGTGTGACCCAAAAAAAAAATAAATAAATAAAAAATAAATTAGCTAATAACAAATTACCTACCTCTGTATCATTTACTTTATTATATTTTGCCCTATTTGGGATATCTTCATAGAAAATTTTGCATTTCTAATTACTGCAATGTAATATTCAATGAATGGTAATTAAAACAATGTAATTAATGAAAAATTACTAAAAACTTGGCATGCTTGAGTATTTAGTAAAAATAGTTCACATATTAATTTATTATACTAATGTCATATTTTGCTATTAGTCGAAAGTACTGTAACCTAAAACTTGGCAGCATTTTTTGTAAATAGCATTTCTGTAAATATTTTGTGATTACACCCATGTGATATCAAACTCACCATCAGAAAAATCAAAAAAGGCTGAAAATATAGAAAATTCAATAAAAGTGGTACTTCTGTCATAAGCCAAAATATTATAATATTGTTGACAACGTTTTAAGATTATACCAATAAACTTGACATTATGTAGGTAAACTAATAAAATAATTTAGATAAAATCAACTTTGATAAAGACTCATTGAGTCTGTATCTCATTTCTGCCATATGGGAGTATAATTTCAGCTATCAAGGAAAAAGAGTTCAGTAAGAAACATTCTTACATGTTAAAATACAGTGACAAACCTGCCATTTAGGCAGGCTATGGGAAAGGGGAGGGAATTTGGGACATTGGTGGTGAGAAATGGGCACTGGTGGAGGACGGGGTGTTGGAACACTATGCAAACCGAAACCTCTAAACATGAGCAACGTTGCAATTGCATATCTCACAGTGGTATAATAAAATGTTTAATCAAAAAAAATACAAAAAAATAAAATAAAACTGCATTTTAAATATAAGTAGAGTATATGATTATTTAGAACATGATATGATAATTTAATCAGTTATTAAATATGCATTTTAAATTTTTTATTTAATTTTTATTAAATATAAAATTTTAATTTTTATATTTAATAAAATTTAGAGGTATGCTACAAAACCAAAATTTTTTAATTTTGGTTTTGTAGCGCATACCTGGCTATTCATATTAGTACTTCTGGCTCTGAGCTCTGGGGATCACTCCTGGGGAGAGTTTGGAGAACTACATGTGGTTCCAGGCATCCAACCCTGGTCTGGCACATGTAAGACAAGCACTTTACCTGCTATTTATTCATACCCAATTTATATTTTATTTTATTATGATACGTTCTATGATTTAAAATCTAGCTCATGGTAAACTAATATTTCATATTCTTAATGAACTTAGTATTCAATGAATGAAAAATGCTTTCAAATATGAAACAAGGGGCTGGAAAGATAGGGTGGATAGGGTACTTATCCTATCTAAGTGGATTAAGATTTGATCTCTGATGACACATGTGGTCCCCAGTCTTCACCTAGAGTGAGGCCTGAGCACAACTGAGTATGAACTAAATACCCATCTCCAAATCAAGAGAAATATAAGGCTCTTTATTTATAAATTAGAAGATTTAAACAAAGTTAAAGATAACCCAAAATAAAAAAAAAATGTTTCAATAAAAGGTACAAAACAATGGTTAAGAAATTTAGTGATCAAAATGAATTACAGTAAAGTCAGAATTTTACAAATTGTGGCAGTATCATTGTTTTGTCAAGAGAAATATTGATTTATATCTTCTCTCCTCACAGTCTTTCTAGATTTAGTCAAACAGAACCAGAGTTGAGCACCATCTGCAAGGGGCCACATAAGTACATAAGTACTTTAGCTTTTGGCAGACCAGTCTTTATCAAAACATTTCATTTCTGCAAGAAAGCGTCCATAGTCATTAATTTAATGAACAGACATTATTCCAATAAAGTTTTACTAACAACAGATAACGTGCTGATATGACATGCTTATTAATTCTGACATGATTATTATTAACTTTATAGCTATTTTTGAATTAGGCAATCAAAAATTCTTTTTTTAATTTTATTTTTTACCATTTTTATTAAAATTTTATTATACCAACATGAGATATGCAATAACAATGTTGTTCATGTTTGGGGGTTTTGGTCACATAGAGTGCCAGCACCCCGCCTCCACCAGTGCCCATTTCCCCACCACCAATGTGCCCCATTCCCTCCCCCCCCTCCCATAGCCTTCCTCTATGGCAGGTTCTTTATCTCTTTTCTCTCTCTCTCTCTCTCTCTTTTCTTTCTCTTACATATTTTGAATTACAATATATACACTTAGAGGACATTATGTGCATTTTTTTGCCTGTATTTAATGCTCAGTTCTAGGTTGGTATTAGCCCTTTTGACATTTATTCTCACATGTTCCCTTCTCTGTCTTACCTAACCTCTAATCCCACACTTTTTGTGATAATTTCCACCTTTGGTAAGACCTCCTGATCCATGTTTCGCCTGATATTGGATTTTGGTATCATAATACATATATATATATTTATGTCATGCAAATAAATGCAGTCATTCTATGTCTCTCTCTTCTCCTTCTGATTAATTTCACCCAACATGATCCTTTCCATGTCCATCCATTTATAGGCAAATTTCATAACTTCGTTTTTCCTAACAGCTGCATAGTATTCCATTGTGTAGATGTACCACAGTTTCTTTATCCAGTCATCAGTTCTCGGGCATACTGGTTGTTTCCAGGTTCTGGCTATTGTGAATAGTGCTGCTATGAAATTAAAAGTGCGGATGGTGTTTCCACTGTGTGTTTTTGGCTTCCAAGGGTATATTCCCAGGAGTGGCATGGCTGGGTCAAAAGGGAGCTCAATTTTGAGTCTTTGGAGGAATGTCCATATTGTTTTCCAGAGAGGTTGTACAAGTCAACTTTCCCACCAACAATGTATGAGAGTCCCCTTTTCCCGGCATCCACGTTAGCACTTGTTGTTTTTACCCTTTTGCATATGTGCTAGTCTCTGTGGTATGAGAAATATATCTCATTGTTGTTTTGATTTGCATCTCTCTGATGATTAGTGATGGTGAGCATTTTTTCATATGCCTTTTTGGCCATTTGAATTTCTTCCTTGTCAAAGTGTCTGTTCATCTCTTCTCCCCTTTTTTATGAGGTTGGCTGTATTCTTTTTTATATAGTTGTACCAGTGCCTGATATATTCTGGATATTAACCCCTTATCAGATGGTTATTGGGGAATATTCTTTCCCGTCCTGTGGATTGTCTTTGTATCTTGGTCACTGTTTCTTTTGAGGTGCAGGAGATTTTTAGTTTCATGTAGTCCCATATGTTTTTTTTTTCTAGTTGCTTTATTAATGATGATTCACCTTTGAAGATGTCTTTAGCTTCAATGTCGTGGAGGGTTTTCCCTATATTTTTTGGATGTACTTTATGGATTCAGGTTTGATATTGAGATCTTTAATCCATTTTGATCTGAATTTTTGTGCAAGATGTTAGACACTGGTCCAAATTCCTTTTTTTTTACATGTAGCTATCCAGTTTTCCCAGCACCACTTGTTGAAGAGGTTTTTCCTTACTCCAGTTTGGGCTCTGCACATTTATCAAATATTAACTGATCATGTCCTTGAGGGTGGGTATCAGGATACTCAACTCTATTCCATAGGTCCACTGGTCTGTTTTATTCCAATACCACGCTGTTTTAATTACTACTGCTTTTTAGTACAGTTTTAGGTTGATAAAGGTGATGCTTCCCATCTTCTTTTTCCCAAGATTGTTTTATCTATCTGTGAGGGTTTATTATTCCATACGAATTTCAGGAGTGTTTGGTCAATTTCTTTGAAGAATGTCATGGGTATCCTTGCAGGGACATCATTGAATCTGTACAAATCTCTAGGGAGTATTACAATCTTGACAATGTTAATTCTCCCTGTCCCTGAGCAGGGAAAGTGTCTCCATTTCCTCGTGTACTCTTTTATTTCTTGAAGCAGCGTCTTGTAGTTCTCTTTGTATAGGTCCTTTACACACTTGGTTAAGCTGATTCCTAGGTATTTGATTTTATGTGGCACAATTGTGAATGGAATCGATTTCTTAATATCCCTTTCTTCTCTTTCATTATTTTATACAGGAAAGCCACCGACTTTTGGGTATTGATTTTGTATCCTGCCACTCTACTATACCTATCTATTGTTTCTAAGAGTTTTTGGATCGAGAGTTTAGGGTTTTCTAGGTATAATATCATGTCATCTGCAAATAATGATAGCTTGACTTCTTCCTTGCCTATCTGGATGCCCTTAATGTCCTTTCTTCTCTGGTTGCTATGGTGAGTACTTCCAGTACTATATTGAATAAAAGAGGTGAGAGAGGGAAACCTTGTCCTGTTCCTGATCTTAGGCGGAAGGCGTTCAATTATTCCCCATTGAGAATGATACTTGCTGTGGGCTTTTGGTAGATGGCTTTGACCATATTTAGTAAGGTTCCTTCCAATTCCCATTTTCTGGAGGGATTTAATCATGAATGGGTGCTGGATCTTTTCAAATGCTTTTTCTGCATCTATTGATAGAATCATATGGTTTTTATTTTTCTCTTATTGCTATGATGTATCATGTTGATTGGCTTGAGAATGTTGAACTATCCTTGCATTCCTAGGATGAATCCTACTAGGTCATGATGTATGATCTTTTTGATGAGTCTTTGGATTCTGTTTGCTAGTATTGTGTTGAAGATCTTAGCATCTGTGTTCATCAAAGATATTGGTCTGTAATTTTCTTACTTTGTGTTTTCTCTCCCTGCTTTGGGTATCAGGGCAATCAAAAAATTCTTAATAGCAACTAATAGACAAGACAATAAAATGATCATATCATCTTATAATATACAATTCCAGATTATATCTGATCAGGTGTGACACAAAACCAATGTTATAAGCAATTGATGAAATTTATCAATGAAAATTTATCAATGACCATGGTGAAATTTATCAATGAAACTAACTATTCTAAAAATCAAATCAATTATACATGTAGAAGTCTCCCTACATTCCTTTTATTCTAGAAATTCAAGCACTGTAGCTTGCTAGGAGTAATCTCTAAGCACTACTGAGTGTGGCTCAAAGTCTTCCACACCCCCAAAAATGGATGGGGAAATAGAAAAGAAAGTAAGGTGCATCCCCACGATAGCAGTCAGCACCACAGATGACCCCTGACCACTATCAGAGGTGACTCTTATGCACCACACCTAGTGTCGGGGGAATCGCGGCAGGGGTCCCCCAACAGTGTCAGGACAGAGGTTCTCTTCTACCTTCAAGGACGCCGGGAGAACAGATGAAAACTCATGAAGGTCCGGTGCAGTTCCAAAAAAGCCTTTTAATAGTACAAAAGCTCTTCCACAGCACTCCAATATAATGAACAAACTCTAGCTCTGGCTGAACTTAGACCATACAAGAGAGCCTAAGTCTCCCACCAAAGAGAGACGATCTCACCCTAGCTGAGTCTTACCTAGAAGAAGGAGTAAAAGGCCAAAGAGCAAAAAGCCAAAAGCCAAAAGCCGCAAGTCTGAGGAGCCAAAAGCCGAAAGCTAAAAAGGCCCAAAAAGACAAAAAGGTGAAGCATGAAGGGGCCTCAAGTCAGCCCCTTATATACACCAAAGTAATCCAATCGGGAGGGGCATGTCAACAAAGAACTCTAAACAGAATGTAGTGCCACACCCTATTGCAGGTATAAACAAAGGTTATGCCAAGGTCTAATCCTTTCTACCAAGATTATCTCTTATGTAAAACACTGGAGAGAGGGGCTGATATAAAGTAATACATCTTAACTTCATGAGCTTCATGTAATCTAGATGGTACCCACAAGGTCCTTCTTATTATTATCTGCACCAGGGTGATTCTGAGTATCTTGTTCTCGTGTACTGAAAGGGTCACACTCGCCTGCTTAGAGCAAACTAGTATGATCCTTCCTATAGTCTTCCTATAGTCTCAGCGTAGCCAGGGTGGTAGTCTCCTGGTAAATTCTAACTGTCCCACGCTGGGTGCAGTGGGTATAAAGAGGAGCTGTGCCCAATCTAGAAAACATAGAAGTCTTAGTAGATGTATAAGTCAGAAGTTATTCAATCAAGGTGACTTCTGTAAGTGCCACACCCTCTAGCAGTGTTTACATAGAAGAGAGGTCTCATTAGAATGAACCTTGACTTAAACAGATTAAGCTGGGAGTGGGCAAAACAACAAAACTCCCAGAATAGCTAAACCTGTCCTCCAACAACCTAGAATAACTCTTTAGCACTTCTGAGCATGGCCCAAGACCACCCCTCTCAAAAAAGAATAACTCTTAGCACTTCGAGCTGGCCCAAGACCACCCCTCTCAAAAAAAAGTATACCTATGTTTTCTGAGTAAATACAGTAAGGTAAGCTAGAGATTGTTCTCACACTTAATAAGTGTGAAATAGTTGTCTCAAGCTTAATAAGTCAGGAAGATCACTTCCCATTTTATATATGAGTCACTATCACTATCACTATCTTCCTGTTAATCATCTATTTGCTAGAGCGGGCACCAGTAATATCTCCATATGTCCTGTCTCATGCTAGTAGAACCAAAAAGGCATCTGCTTGCTCCAGGAACACAGAGAGCCTCAAACCATTATATTAGGTCACGGGAATGACCTAATATAAATGTTACTGGTATTTGGCATATCAAATACTACATGAGCAGCTTGCCAGGCTTGCCGTGCGGGTGGCGATACTGTTGCAGTCACCTCTAAATAAAGCATTTATTGATGAACCGCATGGCCACTAGCGGCCGGGAGCCTGGCTGTGACAGTCTGGTCTGCTGGGTGGAGTTGTGACGAGAGGGAAGTCCAGATGTGGAAAATGGCGGGCCCCATGGAGTAGGGAGTGGTGGTCTGGCTTGTTTTGAGGCTCTGCTGGGGTGGCAGGCCAGGGTAGAACCCGCCATGCCTCCCGGGCACCTCATGAGCATCTGGGCACAGGGAGAGCAAGTAGCAGCTCTGCCCCATGTCTAAGAGTCTCTGGTTCAGCATACCTGGGCCGGATTGAAAAAAAAACTGCTGCAGGGTGGCTGTCGATGATCTGGGCAGTGACAGTCTGGTCTGCTGGGTGGAGTTGTGACGAGAGGGAAGTCCGATGTGGAAATGGCGGGCCCCATGGAGTAGGGGAGGGTGGTCTGGCTTGTTGTGAGGCTTTGCTGGGGGTGGCAGGCCAGGGCTAGAACCTGCTGCTTTCCTGGCACCTCATGAGCAGCTGGGCACAGGGAGAGCAGGCAGCCTGCCCCAGTCTGAGAGTCTCTGGTCAACATACCTGGGCCGAATTGAAAAAAAACTGCTGCGGGTGGCTGTCAATGATCTAGGGATGTGACAGTCTGGTCTGCTGGGTGGAGTTATATGTGAGTATACCAAAATTTAAAAGAGTAATTAAAAATAGTGTTCTCTTACTGCATAGCTATTACATGGCAATTTTAAAATTGTTAACCATATCCCAAGATGAATCCTTTTTTTTTTTTTTTTTTTTTTTTTGCTTTTTTGGGTCACACCCGGCAATGCTCAGGGGTTGCTCTTGGCTCTGCACTCAAGAATTACTCCTGGCAGTGCTTGGGGGACCATTGGGATGCCGGGATTAACGTGGGCGGCATGGGCCAGCCACGTGCAAGGCAAATGCCCTACCTGCTGAGTTATCGCCTCCAACCCCCCAAGATGAATCTTAAAGATGATACTATTACACTGTGTGATTAAATGGGTGTATAACTTTCTTAATGTTTAATTCTATTTTTTCCAATTGAAAAGAAAAATAATTTTATTTTTAAAACAACATACAGCTTGCATAATTAAACCTAAAGACTGAAAATTGCAACTACATTTTATAGATTCCATTGTAGTCTGATAGTGTGTAGTTTATAGGTTACATTATTAACTTGAGAAATTTTTTTCTTTATAAATCTACAGCTCTAAAGACAAGTCTGAGGTTTACAATCAACATAGCCTAAGGAAAAAATGAAAGTAAAATTTAGTTTATAATTACAGGATATAAAAATTCAGTTAAAATTTGCATTTGCATTGTCATGTTGCCAATGCAATAATCTCCTGACTTATCTTGGGAAACAGATGATGTGAGTGAAATATTCTCCCTAGGATCTCCTTCACAAGAAATGTGTATGAAAGGGAATTGCAAAAAATCACAGAATCATTTTGCCTGCAGATAAAATAGTTTTATTCTCTCATTAATAGAACACAAAATTTATATGCTATGCCAAAAACCTTTGAATTTGAAAAAAACAGATTCATATAAGGGAAAGAGAGGTAATGTGTACAGAGTGACTAATTTAAGGCTAACTGTCAAAAAATCTAGTTCTTCTCCTAAACTTTAACTACCTAACTAAAAAGAAAACACAATTACTTGGCCTTTAGCATCCACTTTCTTTGATGTAAAGATCCACCCTATAAGACTTAAAAAAACGTGTAGAAAGAGGCATCACTGTAACACTGTCTTCCCGTTCATCGTTGATTTGCTCGAGCGGGCACCAGTAACATCTTCATATGACCTGTCTCATGCAAGTAAAGCCCAAGGGCACCTGCTTGCTCCAGGAACATAAAGAGCCTCAAACCATTCCATCAGGTCATGGGAATGAGGTCTATAAATGTTACTGGTATCTGGCATATCAAATACGA
>JAJIBD010014805.1:0-15038 GCA_021461705.1 Cryptotis parvus | reverse complement strand
TTTTTTTCCATTTTTTTATTAGGTATTTAGCTCATTTACATTTCAAATGCTATACCAAAAGTCCCCCATACCCACCCACCCCCACTCCCCTACCCACCCACTCCCCCTTTTTGGCCCTGGCGTTCCCCTGTACTGGGGCATATAAAGTTTGCGTGTCCAATGGGCCTCTCTTTCCAGTGATGGCCGACTAGGCCATCTTTTGATACATATGCAGCTAGAGTCAAGAGCTCCGGGGTACTGGTTAGTTCATAATGTTGTTCCACCTATAGGGTTGCAGATCCCTTTAGCTCCTTGGGTACTTTCTCTAGCTCCTCCATTGGGGGGCCCTGTGATCCATCCATTAGCTGACTGTGAGCATCCACTTCTGTGTTTGCTAGGCCCCGGCATAGTCTCACAAGAGACAGCTACATCTGGGTCCTTTCAGAAAATCTTGCTAGTGTATGCAATGGTGTCAGCGTTTGGATGCTGATTATGGGGTGGATCCCTGGATATGGCAGTCTCTACATGGTCCATCCTTTCATCTCAGCTCCAAACTTTGTCTCTGTAACTCCTTCCATGGGTGTTTTGTTCCCACTTCTAAGGAGGGGCATAGTGTCCACACTTCAGTCTTCATTTTTCTTGAGTTTCATGTGTTTAGGAAATTGTATCTTATATCTTGGGTATCCTAGGTTTTGGGCTAATATCCACTTATCAGTGAGTACATATTGTGTGAGTTCCTTTGTGAATGTGTTACCTCACTCAGGATGATGCCCTCCAGGTCCATCCATTTGGCTAGGAATTTCATAAATTCATTCTTTTTAATAGCTGAGTAGTACTCCATTGTGTAGATGTACCACATTTTCTGTATCCATTCCTCTGTTGAGGGGCATCTGGGTTCTTTCCAGCTTCTGGCTATTATAAATAAGGCTGCTATGAACATAGTGGAGCATGTGTCCTTCTTACCAGTTGGGGCATCTTCTGGATATATGCCCAGGAGAGGTATTGCTGGATCCTCCGGTAGTACTATGTCCAATTTTCTGAGGAACCGCCAGACTGATTTCCAGAGTGGTTGTACAAGCCTGCAATCCCACCAACAATGGAGGAGTGTTCCTCTTTCTCCACATCCTCGCCAGCATCTGCTGTCACCTGAATTTTTGATCTTAGCCATTCTGACTGGTGTGAGGTGGAATCTCAGGGTTGTTTTGATTTGCATTTCCCTGATGATTAAGGATGTTGAACATTTTTTTCAGGTGCTTCTCTGCCATTCGGTATTCCTCAGGTGAGAATTCTTTGTTCAGTTCTGAGCCCCATTTTTTAATGGGGTTATTTGATTTTCTGAAGTCCACCTTCTTGAGTTCTTTATATATGTTGGATATTAGTCCCCTATCTGATTTAGGATAGGTAAAGATCCTTTCCCAATCTGTTGGTGGTCTTTTTGTCTTATTGACGGTGTCTTTTGCCTTGCAGAAACTTTGGAGTTTCATTAGGTCCCATTTGTCAATTCTCGATCTTACAGCACAAGCCATTGCTGTTCTGTTCAGGAATTTTTCCCCTGTGCCCATATCTTCAAGGCTTTTCCCCACTTTCTCCTCTATAAGTTTCAGTGTCTCTGGTTTTATGTGAAGTTCCTTGATCCACTTAGATTTGACCTTAGTACAAGGAGATAAGTATGGATCGATTCGCATTCTTCTACATGATAACAACCAGTTGTGCCAGCACCAATTGTTGAAAATGCTGTCTTTCTTCCACTGGATGGTTTTAGCTCCCTTGTCGAAGATCAAGTGACCATAGGTGTGTGGGTTCATTTCTGGGTCTTCAATTCTATTCCATTGGTCTACTTGTCTGTCTCTATACCAGTACCATGCAGTTTTTATCACAATTGCTCTGTAGTAAAGCTTTAGGTCAGGCATGGTGATTCCACCAGAGGTTCTTTTATCCTTGAGAAGAGTTTTTGCTATCCTAGGTTTTTTGTTATTCCAGATGAATTTGCAAATTGCTCCTTCTAATTCGTTGAAGAATTGAGTTGGAATTTTGATGGGGATTGCATTGAATCTGTAGATTGCTTTTGGCAAGATAGCCATTTTTACAATGTTGATCCTGCCAATCCATGAGCATGGGAGATCTTTCCATCTTCTGAGATCTTCTTTAATTTCTTTCTTCAGAGACTTGAAGTTTTTATCATACAGATCTTTCACTTCCTTAGTTAGAGTCACGCCGAGATATTTTTTATTATTTGTGACTATTGAGAAGGGTGTTGTTTCCCTAATTTCTTTCTCATCCTGTTTATTATATAGTACTTGAAGAATGAGCCAGAGCAATTTGACAACAAAAGGAGATCAAGTGGATATAAATTGGAAAAGAGGAAGTAAAAAATATCACTTTTGCAGATGATATGATAGTATATATAAGTGACCCTAAAAATTCCACCAGAGAACACCAAAACCTGATAAACAGTTTCGGTGAAGTAGCTGGATATAAAATTAACTCAAACAAGTCAATGGCCTTTCTCTACACAAAGAATGCCTTGTTTTCTAATAGTTGCCGTCACCAAATGTGTCTCTTCATAGCAATAGGACAGTGGCTAAGACAGTGGCAAGCCAATAAGCAGTGTTTGCTGTTACTGACTCAACTTTCTGTTTTGTCTTCCTCAGTGACAATCTGTATCCTTTTTATTTCCAAGTTATTTTTTATTGTAGTATTCTACATGGTGAGAAAGAAGAAAACTAGAACAATTACATCTCAGGTAGGTACATGAGTATAGCTTATCTCTAAGTAAAAATAAAATGTCTACACATTATTATTTGTGGTTATAAGACAAGTGACATTGGCACTGTTAGACATTTTTTCCCTAAGAATACCTTACTGTTTTTATTGTTGTAAGGATTCACCATGTCCAAGAGCAAATTCCATAGCAAAGGTTTTATTCAGCTTATACTTCCACATTGCTGTTTATCACCAAATAAGTTGGGACAGAAACTGAAACAACACAGGATCCTGGAATCAGAGGCTCATTCATAGGCTATGGAGTGGTGATGCTTATTGTCTTGCTCCTCTAATCTTGCTTAGCTTGCTTTCTTAAAGAACCCAGGACTACCACCACAAGGATGTCAACACCCACAATGGAGTGGGTGCTCTCCCATCAATTAAGAAAATTCTAACAGCTGGATCTTATGGAGGCATCTTCTCAACTGAGTCTCCTTCTCTTTGAAGACTCTAGATCTTGTCAAGTTGCTATGAAACCAGTGTGGCATTCTAAATATAGTTGGCCTATGAGGATGTGTGGCTTTGTAGGGGTAGGTCTGGCCTTGCTGGAGGAAGCATATCACTCTGGGGCTTTAAAGCTCTACCAGTGTGGAAGAGACCCTCCCTGTTTGCAAAATACATAGTTTTTCCTCGAAGCATTTGGATGAAGGTGCATAATCGAAACTTCCTCTCCACCACCATGTCTGCCTAGACAGTGCCATATTTTTGCCTTGATGATCATGGAGTGAACCTCTGAACGTGTAATGAAATGTAGAAAAGCCCTAATGAAATGAGTCTCTTATGAGTGGCCTTGGTCATGGTGTCTTTTTCACAGCAACTAATCACTAACTAATAGAATCAGTTACTGCAGAAACTCACAGATATTAAAATAAATCAACAATCGAGATTATTATCAAGTGCTAAAGCATGCAAACTTATTCTAGAGAGAAAAACTGTTATGAATGAGTCCATGGCATGCCTGTCTCAAAAAAGCAAAAGAAAAAAAAAGTAAGAAGGACCATTTCACAGTCATATCATCAATATTGATTGCCTCACTGTGTGAAATAGACAAGAAATGGATTAACATTAGATGTCAACCACTGGATGAATGGCTTAAAACGAGAGAGAGAGAGAGAGAGAGAGAGAGAGAGAGAGAGAGAGAGAGAGAGAGAGAGAGAGAGAGAAAGAGAGAGAGAAGAGAATGAGGAGAGAGAAAATGAGAGAGAGTGAAAGAATGAGAAAGAGAGAGAAAGAATGAGAGAGAGATAGCCTGATGGGTTTTTGATACTTCAAGCCTCAGTGGCCAATATCCTCAGAAAATTACAAGCTGATAAGGAATTAGTTGAAGAACAATACCTTTTGGGTCATTTTCAAACTTCTGTATCTCCATGGAATACCCCATTTTTTTTTATCAGAAAGATGCATTTTCAATTAAAAGTACCTTCCTTGAAATTTTGATCTTATTTTTGGTACAAAGGACTCATAATCTAATTTTTTAAAAGAATCATATTTCCAAGTGGTGGTGGCAAACACCTTTAACCCCAGCACTCGAAAAGCAGAGACAGGTGAATTTCTAAGTTCGAGGGCCAACCTGGTCTACAGGGTGATTTCCAGAACAACCATGGCTACACAGAGAAACACTGTCTTGAAAACTCAAAGAGAGAGAGAGAGAGAGAGAGAGAGAGAGAGAGAGAGAGAGAGAGAGAGAGAGAGAGAGAGAGAGAGAGAGAGAGAGAGTTTCTATACAGAGAACAAATATGAAAGGTTTTCAAACTGACTTTCATTTTCCAAGTATGGGAAGAACCCTAGAGTTAGTAACAAAGAACACAGAACACAACACATAGCAGACAAAAGTACAAAGCACACTCAAATAGAAAGAAAGGCATCAAAATAGTGAATGTGAGTACCTTTTTAATGGAGCACAAACACTCTCCCATTCTCCATGAGAACCCAATAAAATCCCTGTTGTCTCCAAAGACTTTGAGTAGGAATTCATCCAGTATCCTTTCTCTTCTATTTGGTTAGAGCTGACTCAAACCTGCAAGGTCCAGGACAGAAAAAAATAGACTCCCTCATCCAATTTGGTATGTGTGTTTCCAGGTAGTGTTACAGATCCTCACATGCTTAGACCACTAAAATAGAGCACATCTATTCTACCACAGTTACGGAAGGCAACATTGTAAAAATCAAGGGGGCTGGCTAGTTTTCCTAGTTGCTGGCACTGTGGTTGGCAACCTGTAGGTTGCTAGTCCTTGTGACAAATTTCACAGGAGTTGTCTAAGACTATCTGTATGTCAGAAATGTATGTTACAATTCATATCAGTAGGACATTTCAGTTATGAAGCAGCAAAAAATTTTTTACGGTTGGGGCACCACACAGCATAAGGAAGTATATATATGAAGGAACCGCAGTATTAAAAAAGGTGGAGAACCACTCTCTGGAACTTTGAAAACTGAAGCATGGTGTGCCTCCCAGACTGTCTTTGACATGAGTCTGAGATATACTTCTGACTCTGATCTTCTTGTTACCTTTTGTTTCTTGTGATCATATGGGGTTAACCTAGAAAGTATATTCAAATGCCCTATGTGAGAGCATGTTCAGAATTCATTTTGTGAAGCAATGTGCTCTAGTATATTTAGGACAGAGCTGTCTTTGGGACCAGTCCTCTTCTGTATGCCTGTGTGTCATTCATTTTCTCTTTTTATTTGTTTATTGTTTTTTGTTTTTTCGAGGCAGGGATTCTCTGTTTAGCCCTGGTTGTCATGGAATTCAATCTGGAGTTCAGGCTGGCCTTGAACTCATAAATTTGCCTGCCCCTGCCTCTGCCTACCAAGAGCAGGGATAAAAGGTATGCACCACTACACTGTCTTATTTATTATTCTGCTATTAACTTATTGTGTCTAGGTGGTTGTTTTCAATCTATTTTGTTTTATTTTATTTTATTTTATGAGGCATTTTCTTTATTTTCATTTCAAATGTTATCC
Organism: Cryptotis parvus; assembly: GCA_021461705.1. Taxonomy (NCBI): domain Eukaryota; kingdom Metazoa; phylum Chordata; class Mammalia; order Eulipotyphla; family Soricidae; genus Cryptotis; species Cryptotis parvus. The sequence goes on along the minus strand of JAJIBD010014805.1, from coordinate 9,332 downwards.
CCTTCCCTGGTTTCCCCTCTGAAAACCCACTATGCCATCCCTCCTCTCAGTAATCAACAAAATACCCACTCCTACTTCCTAGTCCTGACATTCCCTTACACTGGGGTATAGAGCCTTCTCTTGAACAGGAGCTTCACCTCTCACTGGTGTCCAAATAGGCCATTCTCTGCTACATATGAAGCTGCAGCCATGGGCCCCGCCCTATGTGCTCTTTGGTTGGTCTTTTTTTAATTGTATATTTTCTTTATATACATTTCAAATGATGTCCCGTTTTCAGTTTCCCACCCTTCCAGAAACCCTCTATCCCATCCCCTCCCCACTGTTTCATGAGGGTCTTCCTCCCATCTGGATACCCATTCCCACATCGCATTGTGGTGGCTAGCAAGGTTACCTCTCTGTCTCCTCATCATTCTACAGCATATTGGTGATCCTGTGGATGATGGGGGAAAAGAACACTGATTCTGACCATTGCAGAGTACCATCCAGTACATCAATCTCAAGCCACACGTGGGTACATCTTCCTCAAAAGTATCTTGTCCTGTTCATAGCAGCTAGTTGGCTATTTGTGTACCTGGGCCAAGATTGAGGTGTCTGCTACCTGCACAAGCACTTCCCAATACACTTTGGGGATCATCTGTGCCAGGAAGTCAGGGTTGAACTCCACAGGGTTTTTGAGGATTTAAGTGGCCTGCAGGCTCAGACAGAACACTTGCATGCCCACACCCCGCACATGTGAGTTTAGCAGGTTGTAGATTAGCAGTTTCACACTGTCACATTGGAGTTCTTGACAGGACTTATTTTTTTTCATCATTAATTTAGTTATCTATTTACAATTTAAATGATAACTTCCTTCACAGTTTCCCATCAACAAATCCCCATTCCAATCCCCCTCTCCTCCCTTCTCTTTTGAAAAGATTAGTTTGTGTTATTCTTCCACATCACACTCCATCACTGAGTGAAATCAGGGCAGGAACCCATGTAGGATTATAGGCAGGGTACATGGAGCAAGGCTGCTTATTGGCTTGTTTCTCAACACAGTTTTCTCAGCTTTTCTACTTACAAAATTTAAAAATGCCTTTTAACTTTTATTTTAATAACATATATGTATATATAAAAATGTTTTGTTTGCGTGAATGTCTGTGGGCCTTTTTTGTCCAGGGTTCACAGAGTCCATAAGAGGGAGCTTGGTCCCTTGATATTGGAGCTTCATGAGGCTGTGAGCTGCCACCTGAGTTCTGTGATTCAAATCCTGACCTTCTAAGAGAGCAGCCAGTTCTCTTAAACACTGACTCATTTTTCAAACACTACCCTCAGGTTGCTTTCTTATATATTTTATCACCATCTTTGCAGAGATAGCACCACTCACTGAGTACTGGATCCTCTCCCATCAACTGTTAATCAGCTGTCTCATGTGAGACTATGCCAGGGCCTAGCAAACACAGACGTGGATACTCACAGTCAGCTATTATATGGATCACAGGGCTCCCAATGGAGGAGCTAGAGAAAGTACACAAGAAGCTAAAGGAATCTGCAACCCCTACAGATGGAACCACATTATTAACTTATCAGTACCACGGAGCTCTGGACTCTAGCTACATTTGTATCAAAAGGTGACCTAGTCAGCCATCACTGGAAAGAGAGGCCCATTGGACAACCAAACTTTATATGCCCCAGTACAGGGGAACGCCAGGGCCAAAAAAATAAATGGGAATTGGTGGGTAGGGAAGTGGGGAGGAGGGTATGGGGGAACTTTTGGTGTAGCATTGGAAATGTAATTGAGGAAAATACGTAATAAAAATATTTTTTAAAAAAAGAAGGATTGGAAGTATCAAAAAAAAAAACAAAAAAAAAAAAAAAAAAAAAAAAAAAAAAAAGGGAAAATATCCAACAGTCAAATCAGACCCAGAACGACACAAATGGAATGTTTTCACCTATGTATGGAGTTAGCTTGTAAGGTTTATATATGTTTGTTTTTCATTTAGGGTAACAGAGATGAGCTATCTAGTAAGGAACCATAAAGAAGGAGGAGCTCTTCCAAGGAAGGGGAAGTAGAATATAGTGGTATAAAGGAATGAAGAAGACACTAAAATAGGAGGGTTAAATGTGGAGGGAAATATCAGGCCAAGCATCTGAGACTAGAAAGGTCATAAAACACTAAGTGAAAATCTGCCATCATAAATTTTGTTAAATAACCACAGCAGTAAAATGACTTCTCATGAATCCTAATGGCTCCACCCATATGTTAGTATATATGCCTCAGCCTTCATCAGAGGTGAGTTTCCTACAAAACTGGTAATAATCACAGAAAGACACAACTGGACAATGCACAGAGAGTGAGAGACTCAGAGAATTAAAGATTAAAGAGGATGCCTTTATCGAGCTCTCTCCTTCAAGAATCAGGAATCTATGCAAAGAAAAATCAGAAAAATAATCCTGACCAGAGGTAGAGATAATGGATAGTATCAATGAATTGTATCATGGGTATTCCATGTTTTTTTTTTGCCTAATATACACTTAAGAATGAGTGCATATTATGTGTGTTCTTGTTTTTTGGGTGATGTTCTATAGGTATCTGTTAAATTCATTTGGCCCATAACTTCTGTTAGTTTCACTGTGTCTCTGAGTTCGATGGTAGGAGGATAAACAGGGAGATGGATACTTTCAGGTCACATAAGATGGAAAATTTAAAGAAAAATTTCTAAGAAAACAAATAAACATGGCTATAGCCTCATCTAATGTAGACAGATCCAATTTGAGGTTCCCTCTTCCCAGGTGACTTTAGCTTCATGTTAAGAAGGCAAACACTTACTAGCACACACAGGTTAACATAAAAGCATTTACAGCCATGTATAAAAACATCACACCAATGAACTAAGATATTATGTGGACGTTCCATGGCATAAATTTCAGAAAGACATAATTTTTTTACAGTTTATCTCAGCTTTAAAGTGTAAATCCTCAAAGGAGGGCCATGGTCCAGTGCTGTTCTCAATAGACAGCTCCTGATTTTCTAGACTCACCTCTTATATTAATCTGTGAAGTCACCTCACAATCTCACATTTCTTCTGCACAGCATTAGAGATGCCAATTAAAACTAGACTTTGGAAGTATATTAATAAGTTGGCCTTATCTTCATATTCCCTGCCCTTAATCATGGGAAACTCGCCCAGACTAGATGTCTCAGCCATTCTCACTGACAGTTTTCCTGGTAAATAGGTGTTTGAGAGAAAGAAATTATTTTAAGACCCAACCAGTTTAGTTTATCAGGATATTTGAAATGAAGCTGACATCATTTGGCACAAAAAATAAAGAGAGTCTCCCTGTTTTGTGGAGAACTGAGAGAGAATTAGGGACTGGGGCCAGGAGGGTAAGTGACTATCCTTAAGGAGAGTCAGTCCAGACCTGGAGGCTGGGTCTGACAGCATGCAGAGGAGTGCAGTTCAATTCCCAGCAGCTTCCTGGAAGGAGCACTGTTTCTCTTCAAAATGTGACAGGGATGGCACCCACAAGGGGGCAGAATGCAGTGGTGTTCTAGACTTCTTTTGAGCCATCATGGTACTGATTACCACTCTTTCACTTGCTATTACAGATGAGCAAACTCAATAGGGTGACAAGTAAGATCTGCTGACTCCAGAATCTCTAATTGCAAAACCCTTACAGGGAATGCCAGCTTCCCTCCATGCTTGGAATAAAAAGAAAGGATTGGGCTCACAGGACTAAGCATCCTCTGACTAGCTTTTAGAGAAGAGGCTGCACTGAAGTCCAAAATTGAGACTTTGGTGTTTACTGAGAGTTTAAAAGCTAAGAACCTGTAACATTTGCTCTGTGGTACTGAAAAAATATTGTTCTGAAAAGTGTAGGAGAACATAAAGATGAACATGTAGCTTAAGGAGCACCATTACTCCTGATAGAACATCAGGCACCTGACATTCATTTAATACACTGAAATACCCTCCAAATCCCAAAAAAAACCCTCCTCAAGTGTACATTACAAGTTTCTGCTCCGGCTCATAAGATACAAGTCTTCAAGAAAACACAATATGGCACTAGTCAGAAAAAAAAGTCATTTATTGATCAAGTTGCCTTATTAACAAAAAAATATCAGCAATGGGTTGACGTTGCTTAGCACCTACATAAATTTGGAGTAAATGGAAATAAAATTTCAGTAACAGATCAGGAGTACAATAAAAACATTATAATGTTACAGTAATATGGAGAGAAATAACTAGTGTTAAAGAATTCAAAACCCTGTCTAAGCTAGAGATGTGACTCGATGGTAGTGTTTGATTTGCATACATGCTAAACCCACCACCAGAAAAGAAAAACAAAACAGACACCAAAAAAAAGATACTCACAATTCAGTTTATCTGTTTGTTGTGAGTAAATCCACAGCAAATATGAATGGTTAACAACACAGGAAGGTATTATGCAAAGGAAGTCACACACACTCACCCTCATGCACACACACACACACACACACACACACACACAAGGAAAAAAGAACACAGAAGAAAAAAGAACAGTCCAGTCAGGAAGCTATTGAAGAGAGTCCTTTAAAACTTATGATAAAGAAGATAAAGTGTATTTCTTCACAATTGGTGGTTTCTGGTGGACAGTAATTAAGGATTCATTTTTATAGTTGGTGTTTGATATTTTCTAGGATCTTCTTTTTATAACCCCTAACGCTAGATAGGACAGAAATAAGGGTATATTAGAGAGAGGAATTAGAAAATCTCTGAATTTAATTTCTTTCCTTGTTCTTCTCCTTTAATTATGGCTACTAACAAACCACAACCAACTTGTGTAACCAACCACCAACCACCAGACTAAAAAGTACAAGTTTTGACAATAAATCTTGTGCAAAGTTAATGCAGCAGGAGTTCTTCACTAATGGATGTTGTGAGTATGTAAATATAGTATTCCACCAAAGACTTACTAACTCTGATTTCTATACTTCTTGCAGTCAGCTGTTTACTATTTTAATATTAGTCATACCTGTTCTATGCAGTGCCATGTGTGTTGATGAAAATAATTTTCATCTCGGGAACACAAATGAAATGCAAATATTGTGTGTAAATCTCTGTTAGTGTTGCTTCATGAACATGATTTATCCATGGAGTTACAGTACTAATGGTCTGTGCATGCAGTATACTGTGTCTGTGATGATAAAGAGTCTCACCGGCGAGAACACACACACACAGGACACACTCAGATCCTTCTGCAGCATAGCTTTAATCCATCTCAAGAGAAAGATGATTAGCTTTTGGGCGAGGAGGCTTAGAACACAGGAAACTCGGTCCTTAAATAGACCACAAGAAGTGTTAGAGACATATTTCACCCTAAGGGCTGCTCACTATCAGCCCATATGACGCCACAGAACAGGAAGGGCACAAAGAATGGAAAAAATACCCCAGCACATACACAGACTATTTCTTTACCAGTTAGAACAACGGATGTCAGCGCCATCTTGTAATGGAGATTGAAAGGGCAGCTCCTCACAGTATACATTCAGTGTACATAGCTAGATATTCCTATTTAGTATTTTTATGATATACTATATATAACATACAGTGTATACTTAGAAGATGAATCCAGTACAGGATTGTTTAAAAAGTTGTGTGGAGAGCTTTGTGATAATAAATATATATATATATATATCTTAATAGACTTGGCTGAGTTTCTGGAGCCATTTATGTGTTCTTTTCCAATGAATCATAATTTCCTTTTATTCTGTGACTGGGAGAGACAGACTTATTATAAGAAAGAAAACCATTAGCCTGGGATCTCTCCTATTATAAGTATTCCTTGGGTCTGGGTGGCCAATTAGACAGAAACCATGTCTTGGTATACTGGTTGTAATCTGAGAAATTTGTTGCAACCAATCACTCCATCTCTCAGGACACTTGAGTTAATGTAACTTCTCTAAAAGGTCTAAAAATTAGAAAGACACACACTAGGTACATGCACACCACACATTCTGACTCTGTCTCTGATTCTGAATCTCCCTTTGACTGTCCCTGTGACTCTGCCTGTCCTTCCTTTTCTCCTTCTTCATTCTCTATCTCAGCCTGTTTCTCAACCTCTGCATCTGTGTCTGCCTGTGTTTCTTCCTTTTCCTCTTCTTTTGCTTGTGCAGCTGCCTATTCATTAGTGCTGAGATATCATGCAGAATAATGTAGTTTTAGAACTGATCTACTGTGGAATTTGTTTTACATCAACACTAGGTGCCTGTCTACCTACTACTAAAACCATTTAATTGATTTTGAATCTTCAATATAATCAGAGATGTATCCAAATTCATAGGGCAACAATTGCTATGTAACTGTCTGATGCTCATCGGTCACTGCACTGTTTTGAACAAAGAGTTTTTTAGTCAGAAGTTTAAGCACAGGCAGATAACATTATTGCAAGCATACAGTCCTGTCTTGATTTCAATGAGGTAAAAATTGGGACCCAAAATCTACCAAATGATGTAATGGATTCTTTCTGTTTTCAACTTTCAGGTTTTAAACTGTGTTATCTAGGGAAGTCTGGACAACACCTTAATCAGAGCTGGTAAGTGGAGACAGGAACTGAAGCAAAGACTATGGAAGAACTCTGGCTTACTCTCCTCCAGGTCATTGGGATGTGGGGTCCTAGGTGGTGTAAAACAGAAAAGAAAGAAAAAATAAGTATCAAATATATCAAAATTTTTGACCTACATCCACATTTTGAGGTCCTCTCCTAATAGTATGTGTGATCATTTGGAAATCAAGTTTTATATGGCAATTGGTAAACTGTAGAATTTTCATTATTTCTATTTTATGAATGTTTTACCTGAAGGGGTGTGTCTGCTGCCTGTGCACTAAACTGGACCGTGTAGAGATCAGAAGTTAGATAGTATTAGATCCCCTGAAACAGCACTTACCTGTGGCTGTGACAAACAAGATGGGCCCTGGTAATTGAATCCTGTAACCTGTGCACAGGGGCCAATGATCTTATACTCTAAGCCATGTGCCACCTCCCCATTTTCTCATGAGCGAAAAATGGTGTAGGAATACAATCTTTCTCAAAAGGTCCAAATTCATCTAAGAGTAAATTAATTCTTATAAGTCTTTCTTAAAAAATCACCACCACTACAACAAGAAAAAAATAGATAAAGAGAGAGAAATCTGAATAGGATGTTTGTGATCTGTGGTGAATTCTAACCAAGAGTAAGCTAATACACTATATAAAGCTGTACTGAGAAGCATTAAGAAGGCAGGTATCTCACTCTGACCAGGGCTAAGGTTGTTTCGACTGTATTGGCTTTTTATTCTTCTGGAGATTCTTGTCAGGAATTGGCGACCATTTACCAGACCACAACAGGAAACCTTCCATATGTCTCCTTTGGTGTCTGGGCATAGGATATGTGAGATGCATCAAGACTGATTAAAGGTCATGTTCCCTAGATGTGAAACTGTTTCCAGGAATACGATGATATACAAAAGGTCAGCTCCAGAATACATAGCATCAGGTCTTTCTTGGCCAATTCAAAATTGGAGCCAAAATCTCAAGAGACAATGTATGTATTGGACAGACTTGCTGCTATCACACAGGTCGTGGCTTCCATTTCCAGCAATTACATTGTGACTGTTTCTCTGTCTCTCTATCTGTCTCTCTGTCTCTCTGTCTCTCTGCCTCTCTCTCTTTCCTTCTAACTTTCCCACTCTCTGTATTGCTATCTCTCTGTATCTCAGTCTCAGTCTGTGTTTCTCTCTTTCCCTCTCACTCCCTGCCCCCTTTCTTTCTCATCCTCCCTGTAATTCCAGCAGCATATGCTGCTGTATCCTCTTCTGTCCTCTGATGTATTACATATATGAAGTGTCCATGCAAACTGTAATGTTAGCAAACAACCATATCTGCCTTCGCAGATTGAAAAAATAAATAAATAAATAATGTCTAGATTAGGAGTCTCAATCATCTGTGAAAGGTAGGAGAGAGTGATCACTGTGTGTCACCTCATTTAGAAACAGAGTACCCAAGGAATAGAGCCTACTCCCCACACCCATGGAATGAACACCACATGCAAGAGGAGGGATTTTGGAAGAGGAACTCATTCCTGGTCTTTCCAAGAGGAGTGTTTTGGTGGGTGAGCACATCAACAGAACAGAGTTCTCACAGCATGTAATTGCCCTCCCACCAGAAACCAAAGTCACCTTGGTGGGACCAGGAGCAGTTCACCTGCCTCTTCAGGTTGCTTTTGTTTAACTGCCTTTGGAGACAGCAGTTGGAGCTGCTGCTACCTGCTGGAAAGGTGGCTTCTAATGGGACAATTCATTGGTCTGTAGAATTCAAACAATTTTGGACCCTATGAAAGTAATGGATTGTCCAAATGCTCCCGGACTGAGAATCTTAGGGAAGCTCTAGGTTTTTTCTTAATCTGCAATGTCATTTAGACATTAGAGCAAGCAGAGATGATTTGCTCCTTCTCTTAGGCAATCAGATTTTATCCTGGAAGACAACCGTTGTGAGCCTTGAGAGGGTTTGCTGGAGGAGAAGGGATATTGACAGTGCTCTACCCAACCTGCAAGGCACACAGCTAGACCTTGTTCCCTCTGATGCATAGAAGTGTCTGATGGTATTAGATGGGATTCTTGATGAGGACAGAATCTGAGGAAAGGTTCCTGGTAGAGAAATGAAGTGCAGTTATACAACCTAGAAAGTATATACCATTGATCATTGTGAGCCTGAAACAGAAAGCACCCAAGCATTGGACCTAATGTATGATTGGTGAGACAGATTGAAGAGATTTTGTTTGTTTTGAATTCTCTGTATAGGTATGGATACATTGTCTCATGGGAAGGGGGAGTGTGGATTCCCTGTGGTTACTAAAATAGAAGAAGTTGTAAACAGCCAATGGAAATGTGGCAAGTCCAAGTGTATGCTGTGCATGAGCTGCCAGTGTTCAGAAATGCTGAGCCATCACTTCAGATTCAATAAGATATTTAAAGAAGAAAACCAGAAGAAAAAAACTTAAGGGGACTGTTGTGAATTTTAATGAGACATTTTTAATTATTTTTACTGATTTATATAACATATGCCAAATGGTGTGTCCAGTCTTTTAAACATGGCTTGATTGTTCCTTTTCAAAGTATCTTGATTATTACTCCCAGAGACAGGATTTACAATCTGTACATTCAAATTCTTATTTGTACTTCCCAATTCCTCCCTGTTTCTTTTTTTTTTCTCTGGAACTGGATATTTCTGTATAGTCCTAGATTTCTGTGCTTTCCTGTGCAGATCAGCAGAGAATTCATCTCTACCTGGTTTTGATTCCCATATCCTGAGATTAAAGTCCTTTCTAAGCAGAT
>JAJIBD010014804.1:0-27643 GCA_021461705.1 Cryptotis parvus | reverse complement strand
AACATTACCCTCCATGGTAGTGTGGTTCCTGCCAGGACGTCCTTGTAAAACTTTTATGAAGATGTTGTTGTACTTGCAATGGCGGTTGGAAAGTGCCGTTAACTGTGCTCAGTCGGACCTGTGTCCGGGTGCCCCCCGCCCCCACCCCGGAATGTGGCCACTGAAGAAAAGCCGGGGCCCTCCCTCCTGGATGGTGCTGGCTGCCACAGCTGCCGCTCAGAAAGGGGGACTGGATGTGGATTAAGGGACGTCAGCAAGGCTTTTTGTTGAAAAATATTTAAAATATGTTTGAACCTCCCTTTATCAACAAAGAACAGTTCCTTTCAACAGAGAGAAGTTTTTCATTTCCATGTTTTCTTGTGATTTTGTTGGGTTCTTTTGTATATTCATGACTTGGGAAAAGTGTTCCCATTCACATTTCGAAAACCAAGTACAAAGGCATCACACAGTTCCGTTCTATTTCGCTTAAGGGGAAAGAGCCATTTGGTTTTATTAAGAACATAATGTTTATGAAGATAATCTTCTCTGGCTGGAGTTAATTTTTTTTGGTGCTGCATTCTGACAATTGAAAGAGGAGAAGAGAACAAGTTTGAGAATGTTGCATTCAAAACATCTCTGGAAGTAGGAGTGAATAGAAACCTAGAGCCTTGGAAGTTGCATAGAAATAACCGGGAAAGATATCCGGAGGCAGGGCCTGCTGGCCAGGTCCTAGTGTTGGGGTCCTTGACTACCAGACACCTGGGGGGTCAGGTTCAGAAGCAGAGAGTATTTCCCCCAAAGCCAGATCCAGGTTTTTCCCGGCCTGATTTCTGTCTCAGGTTTCTGCCTCCCTTCAGATCTCCTCTGGACACTTGCCCAGTGTTATTAGAAACTCCCATGCAGGAAGGGGCCCCATTCATCAACTGCAAGTGTGGTGAGCTGAGGATATAAAGGGTGCTAGCTGGGACTGGGCAGGTGCCTGATAGCACCCATGGGTGCAGACCGGGAGGGCAGGGTGCCAGGAGCCCCCTTCTTCCTGGGTCCATCCATTCTTGATTATTTTTAGAAACGGACCCTCACTGCAATCCCAGGCACTCTGTGTCCTTAAGCCGGTCGCTCGTCTTGAGGGTGTTTCGCCCGCGCTGGGTTACGGCCTTGTGCTCCAGCCACTAGCCCAGCCGCAGCTCGACAGGGGTGAGGCCACATTCCACATCAATCCAGAGAAACTACTTGCTGCCTCTTCAGGTTGTCTCGGAATTGCTGGAGGGCCGGCCCTGAGAGTTAGGGAAGAGTGCTTGTGTTTCTCCTTTTCACAACTTTCCCTTTACAATATTCCTGTTCCATTGATTTTTTCGCTTTTTTGGGAGAGTGAAGAAGATGCACGAGCCTTAGATAAACATTCTAGGATAGTTCAAAAGTCTCAAGAATCAGAACTGAGGCTAGTGACGTGCTTCTGGTATTGAGGATCTGCTATGCACTGAAGGGATGTTTTTCTTTAGCTAGTCACAAACTTAGGCAGTTTATTAAGTTGGGTTGAAGCTTGACTTTTTCATGTCGGAAATGATCGTGTGTTGGCCATTTCCCCAGGGCCTTCCGCCTGGCATCCTCTGGAGGAGTGTGAGAGCAGAGAGCCGGACACACGCTCCTTATGCTGATTTTTATTCTCTTTCGGAGGGGCCTTGTGGGGGCTTTTCAAGCATCGTTCAGGGCCCCAGGCCAAAAGGGTCAGTGCCAGAGGATGGGCCTCATCCCAGTGGCAGTTGGAAGTGTCCTGGGCTACACTTGGAAGGGCTTGGCAAAGGGGTGGGGCAGCGTGTTACTGGAAAAGACTCCGGGTCGCACTAAAATAGAGCAAAATAGAGTGTGCCCGCTGGTGCCCCTCTGATACCGTCTGACCCCTGGGTATCCCTGGCTTCTGGGCGATGGTTCTGGCCCTGTCTCTTAATGCGTATGACATTTGGGCATATCAGTCACACCGACCTAAGGTACACTTTTCTCCTCCAAAACGGGGGTTAGTGTTGACTCTGAATTGTCTTTAAAATGACGGGGCTGGAGCCATAGTCCAGAGGGGGAGACCATTTGCTTTTGTGCGTGGCCGACCTGGGCTCTATCCTCGGCATCCCGTATGGTCCCCCCAGCACCGCCAGGAGTGATTCCTGAGTGCAGAGCCAGGAGTAACCCCTGAGCAACATTGGGTGTGACCCCTGAAAAAAAAAAGAAGTACGTCAAGATATATCAAGCACCCAGAACAGGACCTGGTACTCAGACAACTTAAATCTCTTATTGTTCTGTGGTTTCGGTCTTGGGCCCTTGGTCATTTCTGCCATATCTGTACCACCTCTTTAGTATTTTTTTTCCTTAAGTTTAGGTTGGGTCAGTCAAAAGGGGTGGGGAGATCACTCAAGGGGTGGAGCATATGCCTAGCACGTGCAGACCCTAAGTTGTCTGTGTTTTTTTTTTTTTGGGGGGTTTCACACCCAGTGATGCTCAGGAATTACTCCTGGCGGTTCTGGGGGACCATATTGGATGCCGGAGATGGAACCCGGGTTGGCCGCATGCAAGGCAAATGCCCTCCCCGCTATATTATCACTCCGGCCAAGACCCTAAGTTTGTTCCTTCGCACTGTCTGCCCAGCACAAGGTGTAACCCTGAGCACTGCCAGCCAGAGTACTCAGCCATCAAGCCAGCATTGTGTGCGTGAGTGTAGCCCACCCTGGATGGTCTGTGACTCTGTGGTAGTTACGTTCTGCGCTTGGAGGTCATAACCAAGAGCAAGATGCCGAAAGGTCTTCAGAGCCCTGAGCCTTTCACCCCTATGACCTGCACCCCACATGGCCTGCTTTCCTCATCATGCACCGAGGGTTTATGGGTGGGAGGGTTGATGGAAAAAACTTTTCCGGCACCCATGGTTTGGGAACTGCAGCAGTAGGCCGTCTCCTCTTGGCTCGCTGCACTACTAAGGTACTGCAGGAAGTTGAGGGGATGGGGAGGGACAGTGTTTCCTCTGACTCTGGAAAGAGCACATTTGCTTACCTGGCTGCGGGCAGCAAGCCCTGTCCACTGCTGGTGTGTGGACCACAGGGATGCCCAGAGCCAGCGGTCTGTGGCCTGCAAGAGCGTCTGTGCAGTGTGAGTGAAGCAGGGCCGTGCCTGAGACGGCCTCCACGGGTCAGCCCCACCGTTCCTGCCTCGCTCGTCAGTTCGGAGTCGCTCTCATTTCTGTGCCGTTATCTTTCGTGTTTTTAAGCCGCTGTTGTTGCTGCTTTGCTGATGAAATCCTGGGCGTCCTCAAAACCCAGGGCCTCCTGACTCCTCTGTTTTCCCCCGTGGGGCTGACGTTTTTTCTGTGATCCGAGAGTGTAGCGTGGGGAATCTTGGGGAGGCTGAAGGGTGGGAGGCATGTCTGCAGAGAAGGGGACTGGCCTGATGTTCTCTGAATGCACCAAATAACCGAGTGTGTTTCTCTACCAGCTTATTGAACCCCCGAGCTGAACAGAAAATGACAGGCTGGGAGATGGCTTCAGGCTTGGGGTGTAGAGAGTCCTGGAGTACTTTCTAGTCGGCCTGGGTCAAATAGTCACGTTCCCTCTCTAGCCCTCGGAGTTTTGGTGCCTAATTGGGAGCCTTGGGCCAGCAGTGGAGGTGGCTGGGGGGGCAGGGGGAGAAGTGACGCCCGGTGGTGTGCAGTGGCTCTTGTGGTACCAGGGATCAGCCCTGGGGCTCCTGCACACAGACCATGTGCTCTGGCCCTTTGAGCCGCGTCCTGGGCCCTGGGCCCTGGGCCCAAGAATGTTGCCTGGCTACTTCCCCCAGCCAACTGCATGTCGTTTTGTGAAGGTGGGTTTAAGTTGGGTTGAGCGATGTTATGCGGAGCCCATGACTTCTTCTTGAAGCCAGTCTACATTTGGAAGCGGAACAGTGTGGAATTATTCGGAGAGGCTTGGTTTTCTTTTGTTCAGCCCTGTGCATTTTGGTTTGAAGCCAGGACAATACTCTCAAATTCTGTCTTTATTAAGGGACTTTGCAGGTGTGTGTGTGTGTGTGTGTGTGTGTGTGTGTGTGTGTGTGTGTGTGTGTGGGGGTGCAGGAGTGAACCACATCTAGCGATGTTCAGGGGTTAGGCCTGGCTCTGCATTCAGGAATTAGTCCTGGCAGTGCTTGGGGACCATAAGAGATGCCGGGATTGAACCCGTGTTAGCTTACTACAAGGCAAGTGCCCTGCCCGCTGCACTGTCACCCCGGTAGGGGCTTTGCCGTTCTGAGATTTTGTTTTGGTGGCGCTGGTTGCGAGATGAGAGTCACAGTTAGAAATGTCCACGCTGAGGCTTAGCCTTGATCTTACCCATCGCTGGTTGTCTTGCCCAGCAGGTGCTTGGTAAGCCACGCAAAGGAGTCACACACTTACAGATTGTTTTCCCGTTTGTTTCTTTAATTACATTTATTTCCAGTCCCTCCCTCCTTCCACTTCTGTGCCTGGTTGTTGTTTCTGCCTCAGTGACCGGGGCTGCACACCAGCCTGGCTGGCGCTGGAAAGTTGTCTCACACCAGGTTGTGGTACTCACAAGTTGTACTGCTGTGCCCCTGAGGTCTTGCCTGGTACTTCCTGGCCAGCCACTCTAGTGGAGGCACGCGGTGAGCACTGAGATGTGTGTGTGTGTGTGGGGGGGCGGCGGCTATGGCACTTAGGACACGGCTTGCAGAGGTCCACTTGTCCACTTCCTGGCCTCAGGGCTTGCACACCTTTGCAGCTGCAGTGTTCTCTGGATTCCCCCATCTGGTGGATTACCTGCCCCCTGGCTGTGGTGTAGCCTGAGGTTGCTGGGGTCTGCAGGGGGGTCTGCAGTGGCTCAGACGGCAGAGCAGGGTGGCACTCCGCTTCAGTTTGTGGGCAGGCATGGGAGGAGTGTCCACATACTTCCTTGGATGGACCACGGGGCGCTAGGGTATTGAGTAGGGGCCAGGGCCAGCCACATTTGACAGGCGCCTTAACCCCTGTGCCGTCTCTCTGGCCCCACGGTTGCATTCAGTGCTCATGGGACTCTGTGGTTCCGAACTCGTCACTGCCTGCTTGCAGGGCAGGCTCTCTGAGCTCCACTGTTTCTTCAGGCCTCTGCAGATCACTTTCTGATTGGAGAGTAATGCTCAGTGTCAGAGCTGCCCGCCGCTGTGTATTCCCCAAGGGAACTAGTGTTTACTGTGCAGTTTGGGAGTCTGGAGACCAGAAGAGGGCAGCCAGAGGAGTGGAGAAGGCTGCTTTGAAAAGCCAACGCTGTCCAGCTGGTTACGAGAGGGCAAGCTGTAATCAGAATGAGCTTTATCTTTGCTGCAGTAGGGAAGCCATTTGCTCCTTTATCGGAGTGCCTACCAGTCAGGCAGCCAATTTGTGATAGCAGCCAGATAGCGTAGGGGTAAGGTACTTGCCTGGCCTGCTGCTGACCCAGATTCAATCCCTGGTACCACATACGGTCTCCCAGCACCGCCGACAGTGCTAATCACTGATCCAGGAGGTAGCCCCTGAGCACAGAGCCAGGAGGAAACCTTGAGCACCACCAGCTGTGGCACGAGCCCGCGGGTTCCAGTTGACTCTTTATCATTGGTTGTGTCTCCCCGAGCCCAGCTCCCTGCACAGAGGTGTGGGGGGCGTGGCCTGCAGCAGGAGTTAGACTGTATACCCCAAAGTGGCTGCTGGTGGCGGCGGGGGTGGGTCTAAGAGTGGCTCTTCCCGTCCAGAGGAGACGGGGAGCCTGAGGCTGGTGACTCGCCGCGGTCGCTTCTCCTTCACCCTCCCCGGGCACTGATTCATCTCGTTGCCTTCATTTGGCATCTCTCCTAGCCCAGCTCCTTCCTCAGCGCAAGGTAAACAAGTTCTTGTGTTCAAGATGGAATGAATCGTATCTGGTACGTTTTGTTCTTGCGTCGTATAGCAAGAGCTAAGTGGTGACGCGAGGGAGTTGGCAGATGAGCCCTGTGGTCACCACCGGGAAGGTGAAGCCCCGGAGGAGGCGGCCCCGCTGGTCCAGAATTGCTCTGCCCGGCCCGAGTGAACACGTGCTGTTCGTGGCCTTAGTGGCAGGCCCTTCCCAAGGAAAGTCCGGCCGAGGCTTCTGGTTCAGTGAAAAGACAAGCTCGGGACTAAGAAAACACAGGCTGGTCTTGGGCCAGGCTCAGGTTCCCCTCCCAAGCCCCTGGGCCGGTGCTCCTGACTTCAGCTTGGGAAGCCAGTCCACCACCTGCTGCACTTTGCCCCGGGACCTCTCGGAGGAGCAGCTCAGGATGAAAGTAAGCCTCTGGCCTGAGTGACCCTCCTTTGGGTAAGACTATGCTCCTCTGGGCCTTGGAGTCCACCTGTGCACCGGTGCATGCTCGCGCACAGACGCGATAGCCCCTGCTGTTGCAGTAACACCGGAACCATGAGCTTCATGAGGAAGGAGGTGCCGTGCGGTCATTTCATCTCTCTGCTGCGCTTTTCCCCTTTGTGGTTGCCGCGACTGCGATGATTCAGGGGTGTGGGATATACTTGGCTGCTGTGCTCCCGCCGTGGCGCCAGCCCTAAGCTCAGCACGCCAGCCAGGGCTGGGGCTCGAACTCGAGGACATAAGGCTGCAAGGCGGGGGCTTTGCTGCTGCTCTCGCCTCCCCACCCCTTAATGCACCGTGATTTACAAAGCTGTAAATAGTAGAGTCAGACATGCGACGTTCTGTCTCCAGTCCCGGAGTGCCACTCTCCACCAGCGCCCGCGCTTCTCTTCTCCCGAGCCCCTCCGTCAGTGCTCTTAACTGAGCATTTTAATCATTGTAGTGTGGCTCCTTTGCTTAGCATTGGCCCTAGTGGCCTAAGGATTCACAGATGACCCAGCTTCGCATCACCACGTGCCCAGAGCTCCTGACCCGTCCCCTGTTTCCTCCAGACTCCGCCTTTTCTTTCCTGCCTTGGCATTTTCTGTGCTTTAGGGCCAGGGATTTACCACCTTTGATACCTTCCATTTGCTTGTGTTGTTGCTCTGTATATCACATATCAGTGAATGTTTGTCCTCTGTCTTCACTCAACATAATATCCTCTGGTTCCTTCCGAGTTGCAGAGCATCAGGTGATTTTGTCCTTCCCTGTGACTGCATTGTATTCCCGTGTGTGTGTGTGTGTGTGTGTGAGAGAGAGAGAGAGAGAGAGAGAGAGAGAGAGAGAGAGAGAGAGAGAACATGCATTTGTTACAAGTTCTCTATCCACTCATCTTTTGTTTCCATGTCCTGAAAGTTGTTGTATCAAGTGCTTCAATGTACATACTTGTGCATGTGTTTTTTTGAACACTCATTACATCTTGAACGTGTTGTGATTTGTCATGTAATCAATTCTGGATAGAAAGCAGAAACCCTAATCGAGTGTTCATATCTCTTTGACCATTTTTCTTTGGTCTAGATAAATAATCCCAAGGGTTTTCAGAGTTTCCGCTTCATTGTAATCACCAGTCTTAGAAATCATGATTGGGTTTGTGTATGTAGTTGGACTGAATTTTTTTCATTACTAGATTTTTCTGTGCGGTAAATTCATGGGAAGTACTAGTTCTTTGGTTTCAACAAATGTATTCCATCATGGCGTAGCCTACCTGGTGGAAGATAAAGAAGAACCAGCCGTCACCCCAGAAAGTTCCTTCGTGCTCCTTTGACAGCTGGTCCCCACTGCACCGTGCAATTTTTTTGTTTGTTTTTGGGCCACACCCAGCGATGCTCACCCAGCAATGTGGTTACTCTGGCTCCACATTCAGGAATTACAGTGCTCGGGGACTATCTGGGAGGCTGGGAATCAGATCCAGCTTGGCCACATGCAAAGCAAACGCCCTACCCACTGTGCTATCGCTCCGGCCCTGCACTATGCATTTTTAATGGCACAGCAGGGCTTCTTATTGACAGTGACTAAAATCAGAGGGTCACTGTCAGTTGATGAAAAGCAACGAAGCTCAGATGTTTGACTTAGCAGCAAGGGTTGGCTGTTGGGGTTGCCGTGTTGCGTTTAAGAGCCTTCAGGTTTGTAGAGCATAGGGAGTTTGCTCTTAGACGAGGCTAGAAGGATGCTGCGGTGTTTTCACCTCCGGGATAGCCTTGCTGTCCCTCCTGTAGTGGAGATGCAGATGTTCCATTAGTCATAGCTTAGCCTGGAGAGTGTCTTGGCTCGTCGTGGGCTGCTATAACAAGACATCAGGGACTGGGTGGCTTACGTGCAACAGAGCTTTTTCTCATGATACTTGAATTCTGGAAGCGTAAGTGCAGGGTCCGGCATAGTGAGATCAGCCTTCTGGTCCAGCCTTAGGCCTGACATGGTACTGTCACGTGGCAGAAATGACGTGGGCACGCTGAGGCACTCTTTCATAAAACACTGACCCTGTTCACGACAGGTTTGTCTCGGGATGGAAGTGCCTCCCCCTTGCTAACACCATCGCCTTTGGGCGGTAGAATTCCGTTCGGCGTGGGATTTGGAGGAGAGACAGGTGCTCATAACATAGCAGAGCCTGTATCTGCCGGCTCTTGTTTGTAGGACCCCGTGGTGGAGGAGTTTCTTGTAATTCCATGGTAGGGCCTCCCTGCTCCTGGGTCTTCCGTCATTGAACCCAGCCGGCCGCAGTTTGCGCTGCCCTTGGCTGCTGTTCGTCACGTATTTGAGCCCGTCAGTCCACTTCATGCTATATTGACATTGTTTTGGTCTCATTGTAAAGGCTTGTCCTTTGGCATGTATTATGTCTCGTGATCCAGAGCTATTGGTATGTATATGGACACACACACACACACACACACACACACACACACACACACACAGAACTCACAGCCCTCCATATTTCCTGCTACCCACTTCGTCCTGCTGGGAGAATACACATGGCAGCAGAGAATCTCCCAGAGTGCCGGAACACGGCTGGCTGGGAGCAGACCCGAGAGTGCAGGGTTAGGGGTTAAAGCGTCCGCCGTGTGTGCAGCTGGCCCAGCGCCACGTCTGCCCCCAGCCCCCACCAGGAGTGATCCCTGAGCAGAGCCAGGACTAAGCCTGAGCCCTGCTGGGTATGGCCCAACCCTCCCACCCCCCCACCCCTCAATCACAGTGGAAACAGGTTGAGAGTAAGCAGGTGGGTCCTGAAAAGATTGCTTAGGAAGTTGGGACTAGAGTAAAATCATAAGTGGGGTGCAGAGAGTGGGAGATTAGAGAACCTCTCAGTGAAACGTGGGGTGCTTGTGACGCTGCATTTGCTCTTGCGTGCTTAATCTCTTCCTACCACAGCGCTGTGGATCAGATGGGGCAGGTGTTTACTGTGTTTATTTTTTAAATCTTTTTATTAATCTTTTTATAGACAAGAATGGGGCCCCACAACCACTCCCCCACCCAACCCAACTTACTTTTGTATTATTTGGAAGTTAAGGTACAGAGTAAAAAAATCATCTTTCCAAGATGCCACAGTGAAATTTGCCGCTGAGCTCCGTCCCTTGCTGGTTGTGACTCCAGAACTCCCTCACTGCTGATTTTCTGTGGTGTTCTATTTGCACTAAAACCTTTCTCTAAAAAAGATTTGCATAGCACCAAATGTATTTCTTCTGGAGTCAGTCTTGTCCTGAGTCTAATTTGATTTGTTTTAGTTTCTCTTTAAAATATTATCTTTGGGGTGCACCTGGCATTGTTCAGGGGTTGCTCCTGGCTCTGCACTCAGAAATCACTCCTGGTAGTGCTCAGGAGGCCATATGGGATGCTGGGAACGGCAAGCACCCTACACTGTACTAACTCTCTGACCAGTACAGTAACCATTTAACAATACGCCCAATGTGGGGAGTGCTGGGAGATGTAAGACCAACACCACGATCAAAAAACATTTTTCATCGCTTCTGTAAGATTCTTGTCCCTTGGTAGTTCATCCCTTCCTGCCTAGACAATCACCCACTTCTTTTTTTGTTGGTCCAGAGAAGTTTCCATTCTCAGAAGCGCCATAGGAATGAAACTGCATCATGTGCGCTTTGGTGTGAGGGGGAAGAAGTCCGGATTATTGTCTTGAGTGATTTTGTGTCATTGTTTTATTGTTTCAGGGGGCCTAGGTAGTATTTCTTTATATTGATGTACATTTTGCTCAGTTACTTGTTGATGGGTTGTTTCCACTTTTTTGTTTTTGGGCCATACCCAGTGGTGCTCCGATTTTTTTTCTAGGATTGGACCGGGTCAGCTGCATGCAGAGTGAACAAGCACCTTGACCGCTGTGCTAGCTCTCCAGCTCCCAGTCTTTGTTTTCGTTGTTTGTTTTGGGGCCAGCAGTGCTCAGGGGATACGCCTGGCTCTGCGCTCAGGTGTCACTCCTGGTGGTGCGGGGACCATGTGGGATGGTGGGGCTTGAACTCCGGTCTGCACTGTACAAGGCAAATGCCATAGCACTGTCCTACGGCTCCACCTCCCGCCAGCTCCAACTCTTTGAAATTTAAGTCTTAACAAATAAAACTCCAAGCTGGATGAAGATGCAGTTAGAATCAGCGAACCGGAAGCTTTGTGGATGGTTTTATTAAGAATGACAGGAGAGTGAACAATGTTTTCACAGGATAGTTTTGTGACCTGGAGGACAGAGCTCAGCTTCTAAAGCAGACCTGTCAGGTGGTCTAGAGGAAGGTAAGGGAGGGGCAGAGAGAGATGAAGAGTGGGAATTCTGCGGGAGCAAAGTAAAGACAAGAAGTTTTAGATTGTAAACACTTGGCGCTTTGCTTCGTGAAATGAATGGAGAAAACCACAGACCACCCCTAGACACGTTGCAGGGAAACAGCCACGCAGGGATAAAGCAGCTTCAAAGCTCCCCCAGAGGAGAAGTGTGTGATCTGGGAAGGAGTCCCCGCACTTTGGTAGCTGCTCTAGTGCCAAGAGGGTGGGCTAGGCTACACTTGGTGCCAGGGACCGAGCAATATTACTGCAGTGCCAGGGGGTTGCTCTGTGATACGGGGCAGTGCCAGGGACTGAACCCGAGCTTCATTCACATCTCCAAGACACACACTCCAGTGCTCGGACACACGCCCCGTATCAGGGTGTTTACTCCTGGCTCTGTGCTCAGGGATCACTCCTGGTAGGACTTGGGGGACTGTATACAGTTCCAGAGGGGCGAGGTCTTACCCAGGTCAGCAGCATGCAAGCAAGTGCTCTGCCCTCTGTACCATCTCTCTAGCCCCAGGAATATCGGGTTTTTTGTTTTGTTTTGTTTTTGTTTTGCGTCACAACCGGTGATGCTCAGGGGTTACTCCTGGCAGTGCTTGGGGGGACCATATGGGATGCCGGGGATTGAACCCGGGTCGACCATGTGCAACGCAAATGCCCTCCCCGCTGGACTATCACTCTGGCTCCAGGAGTATCAGTTTTAAGTGAGTCATTTTGTACTCATGTTTCTGCTTCATCACAAGTCTTTATCCTAAACACTAAGGCAGTAGGTTAAAGCCTAAATTGCAGCTGAAAATTTTGTGCCTAGCCGCAGTTAGTGGCAGGGGCCTTCATTCCGAGCGACTGCCCTCTTTATACACTGTATTAGAAATACTGTGTGTTGTGCAACTTGGGCATTTCTCTGAATTTTGTGGTTGAAGAACCTTGCGTCTCGAGGGCCGAATGACAGTGCTCAAGGCCAACAGTTGAGACAAGCTCAGGCAGTGACCCAAGGCCAGTGCTTTATCCACCTCTCTGCAGTAATAAACCAGGCGAGCCCATGTCCGCAGAGCCGCTTCTCTGAGCAGGTCTGTGAGGCGCTGACCTCGCTTCTCTCCGTGGGCCAGCTGCGTCCTCATGAAGTGGCGGGGAAGATTTACTGCCCGTTAGGCTCAGCCTAGATCAGAGCCTGTTGTGTTCCCTGTTTCTCTGGCCACTAAGTTCCGGAGTCAGACACCCGCCTCCCTTTCCTAGCATGCTTCCCGAGACTAGAGTTGCCTTGCAGTTTGCTGTTGTGTGTGAAAGATGTTTCCTTGCCCTTCCGCCTGTGTTCCCCCTTGAGCACGTGTCTGGCTTGCTTGTGTTTATGCCTCTTTGCTTGCCTTTTCTCCTCGGCAGAAGCCCATTTTCTCTCACAAACACATTCTTTCTCTTCCTTCACAACTTTGAGTAAATTTCAATAAAAGCTATTTTGCTTCCCCCTGCTATGAATTTTTTTTTTTTTTGCTTTAAATTTAGGTCATACCCAGCGATGCTCAGGGGTTACCCCTGGCCCTGCACTCAGGAATTACTCCTGGCGGTGCTCGGGGGACCATATGGGATGCCGGGGATCGAACACGGATCAGCTGTGCGCAAGCCAAACGCCCTACCCGCTGGGCTATGGCTCCGGCCCCACCCCCTGCCGTGATTTATAATCCTGCTAATGAGAAGGCGTCATCCGTACAGTACTCCAGGCCCATACCCTCCGCCAGTGTCCACTGCACTCGACCATTGTCTCAGGGACCCTCCCAGCCACCCCTAACAGGTATGCCTTGAGGGAGAGCTTGGACCGTATCTGGCAAAATCCCCGTCAGGGATTTCGGGACCGTATGGGATGCTGGGAGTTGAACTCGAGTCAGTCACATGCAGGGCAAGCACAGGGGCCCCTGCCCACTGTACTGTCTCGGCCCCAGATGCATTGCTTTTTAAAGAAAATTGTAAGTTTTTCCTTCCCAAGTACAATTGAAGTAAAAATGTTTTTTAGGCACCCTGGCTTATAATACTGTTCCCACAGTTCCAGGCAGTCAGAGCTCCGGCTCCGAACCCAGGGCAGCATCCCTCCGCCTCCGCCCCAGTGCCAGCCTCCCTCCCCGCACCTCCTTACTAAACTCATTTCTAAAAATGTTACTTGTGGGGCCGGAGCTGTAGTCCAGCAGGGAGGGCATTTGCCTTGCACGCGGCCAACCCAGGTTCCATCCCCAGCATCCCATATGGTCCCCCAGGCACTGCCAGGAGTAATTCCTGAGTGTAGAGCCAGGAGTAACCCCGAGCATTGCTAGGTGTGATGCAAAATAATAATAATAATGATGATGATGATGATGATAATTAAAAATTTTACTTGATACGGTTTTGGTATCATGCTTACAGTAGTGAATTTGACCTTTACACGGCTGAAGTGCCCAAGACCCTTGACCAGTGCCTTTGATTTTTCCCATCTTTGTCCTTTAGTTAGTAAAAGGACCTGAAAAGTTTTACAGCTTTGAGGCAGTAGAAAGAGGCTTTTACTGGTCAGAACTCTGGGCAGGGAGGTGGTGTGGGCGGATGTCTGGAAGGAGGGCCAGGGGTGTAGCTCAGCAGGAAAGCGTTGCCTTGCCTGGGCTCAGTCCCTAGACAGTCCGAAATAATGTGTATATATTTGAAAGTAGGCAGGAAGAAGGAAGGAGAGTAGGTGGAGTGGCGGGAGTATGTTTGAGATGGTGGGGATTAATTACACATAGAGTGACCAGGTATGTGCTTTAAAAAGTCAGTGATTGGGATATTAACAGTAATATATTACATTCTTGAGCACTTACATACTAGCGAAAAGAAATAGTATTTTCCTCTCCTGTCCTGCAGAATGTAAACACCATCTTGAATTCGATATGTCCATTTCCCGCTGCTACATTTATCCAGCATTTGGCTGAATGAATTACAGACACTCACAGATTCCTAAATTTGGACCTGTGGCCGTAGGAATTCCGCTCTCCTTAGGGAGCTGGGTGTCTTTCTGCCGCCCCCACGCCGGTCACCATGGCTTTGGGGCTCCTTTGCTATCTGGATCCCTGCCAGCCCTTATCTTCATCTCAGGTTTTTTAAAGCTCAACCAAATAACTAAGGAATTGTTCTAAGTGCTTGGGAGAGATAAAACCTGTTACTTTTCAGCACCAAGAAAGTAAATAGGAATGTAATTGATGTCCGCTGTGGCAGGGTGGGAGGCACTTCGGCTCTGAGGCTGCCTCTTAGGTTTGGTGCCAGCTCTGTTACTTAGGGGTGACCTTGAGCAAATCAGTGGGTCTCTGTCGTTTATGAAATGAGAGCTAAGGTGGTATCTCCGTACCTCAAGAGTTGTTGGAATCAAGTAATATACCTATAGGGCGGTGCCGAACACACAGTATGTTAGTATGTTAGTGGATGCTATTTCTCCCCCCCCAACCCCATCTCCCCCATGGATGCTATTTTTATCTCTGATTTGAACGTGGGGGGTTAGGCCACACCATCTGTGCTTAGGGGTTACTCCTGGCTTCGTGGCTCTGTGCACAGGGCTTGCTCTTTTTTTGCAGGGGGAGGTCATACCCAGCAATGCTCAGGGGTTTCTCCTGGCTCTGCACTCAGGAATTACTCCTGCGGTGCTCCGGGGACCATATGGGATGCTGGGGATCGAACCTAGGCCGGCATGGGCCAGCCGCATGCAAGGCAAACGCCCTACCCGCTGGGCTATTGCTCCGGCCCCATAGGGGCTTGCTCTTCTGTGGTGCAGGTGGCGAGGGATTTATTGGGGTGGGGAGTGTGCACCTGGAACTATACACAGTGCCAGGAATTGAATTGGGGTTAGCTGCAGGCAAGGCAACCTTAGCCCCGACACTCTCTCTGGGCCTATCTCTGATGTTTTGAAGCGGCGTGATATCTCTAATCTTAGCAAGAGCAGAAATGTATAATATCAGTATTGATAGCTGACTGCATGGGGGATACTGAGGTGGAAAGGATTCCTCTGTGCCAGATGCAAACCCAGTAGGGTGTTTCCTGGTTTTGTTTGTTTGTTTTTTGGTGGCGGAGGGGTGCATACCGGGCCTACAGGACCTACTTCTGGCTCTGCACTCAGGGATCACTTCCAGAGTGGCTCAGAGGACCTTAAGGGGTTTTGGGGATCGAACCCAGGTCAGCCACGTACTAGACAAGTGCCCTGCTCTCTGTACGCTTTCTGTGACCCTGATCTGTGTAGCCTTAAGCTTTGCTTGTGGCCCTGGATCCGGCTCCCTTCGCTCACCAGTCCCTGGGAAGCGTCCCTGGCCCCTTAACCCAAAGCTTTGGTGCTGTTGGAGTGATAACGGGGTGTTCCCCTTTGTGCACTAGGAAGGTGTAAAGTAGAGCAAGGACAAGGCTTGACCAAATGAGCTGATAAAGGTACAGCAAGACACTTTCAGATTCCCTTGATGACTTAGGTAGACAGCCAAGGAAGAGAGACCACGGTGCTGGCTCCCTTAACCACTGTCCTTCCTGCACCAGAGAAGTCTCCCGGGTGAGGTTCTTGCCTTCTGCACCTTTCTTCAAAGGGAAGGCTCTCCTTCAGCAGCACCCAGGAGGTGACAAGAACCTGCCTCCTAACAGGCTCCCTTGGGAGACGGCATGAGGGGGGCCCTTGAGATTCCCCTCCCCAGTCCTCTCCCGCGAGGATTCCAAGTGTTCAGGCCTTTGCTTCCATGACCAGACCGTTCCACACTTCCCTGTGGCCTATCATTCCTTTTGCATCCTCTGATTAGCAGTGTGTGGGTCCCCTTTTCTGACATCTCTGGGTACAGACCAAGGCCAGTGAGCTTTCTAGGAATAGATGTTCTGTTGACTCAACTGGGTGACCCCGGATGGACCCTTAAAAATAGAAATCCTCTTTGAGCTTTTTTTTAAAAATAATATACAATCATACACCATGGCCTTCCTTGCTTAGAAAGGCCATAAATAGAGGGTTCTTTTGTGTATGAGTTAAGAGTCATCTGGTCTCTTTAATTGGTAGTCTTGAAATTAGACACTGAAAAACTGCACATCAACTCGACACCTAAACAGTAGCTGAAGTCTCCAGGAGCTTGTCACCCTAAACTTCCCAACCTAGCAACCATCTCTGGGTACCCAGGAATGTTGCTGCTTGGGGGATGGTAACACAAAGCTGCAGATCTGAATGAAAAGCCAAAGGTGTAGCAGTTTTGGTATCCAGATGGTAACCATCCATCTTGGGGTCAAGTGCCAGGCCAGCACTAAATGTTCGGGGCGCTTGGTTTGCGAGTATGGGTTTAGGGAATGGCTTTAACATAAAGGTCCCTGGACAGACCTAGCCTGCCCCCATCCATTCATTGAGCAACGGCCTTTATGACAGATCAGGAAAGCACGGGTAGCTTATTGAGGTTAGGAATGGGCAAGAAATGCCCTAACCGAATGCTCATAACTCTTGATATATATATAGTGACTGTCTCGAGGGAGTCTAAAGCCTGCTTCAGACATTATCTCATTAATCCTTGCAAAACCCCCATGGGGTAGGCAGGTGGCAGGCATTCCCCTGGCTCTCAGGATCAGAGGAGAATGGGGCCCTTATGCGACTTGCCCAAGGTCATACCGGGTGGCAAAGCCCAGCATATAATTTATTGCTTTTAACTCCTGAGCTTGTGGTTTCCTTCCCGCTGTCACCCCTCCCATGCTATTAGCAGACTACACAGGAATATTTTAATCATGTGATTTTCATCAGGTGTCCCATCCTGACGTGCTTGGGTTTGGAAACTCACCAGGGCAATTATGGAGCAGTGGGGATGGAGAGGGTGAATCTGTAGCCTGTGGGTGCGGCAAGTGAGTCCTAACCCTGCTGTCTGCCTTTACTCATTCTTTGTGTTGGGTGCCTTGTTTGGCTGCAGTGTCCTCATGTTGGGGGGGGTGCTAGTTCCGTGCCCATCCCCTTGGTTTCGTTCTTCTGTTCACGGTGGCGTTGGACTCCTCGGTTAGAGCCTTTACCCTTCTTAGCCAGTGTACTCACCCCCTACCTTATCCTTGGAATTACAATCTATTATTATTATTATTATTATTATTATTATTATTATTATTATTATTATTACTCTTTTGGCTCTGGGGGCCACACCTGGTGGTGCTCAGGGCATCCCTCTAGGCTCTGTGCCCAGGGATTACTACTGGCAGAACTCGGGGAACTATATGTGGTGTCAGGGAGCCAGGACCAACAAGCACCTTCCCCACTGGCCCGGAGTTCTGGTTTATTCGGTGCATGCGCCATCTCACTGATGTAGGAAGCCCAGTCCCTGTGTTAGGGCTGAGGAAACTGCACCTCACACAACATGCTTTTCATCACACTCTGCCTTTGATGATAATTAGAGTCTTATTCTATTATTCACACCCCCTCTTCTTGCCCTGTATTTGCCTAAGTCTTTAATAGCAGCTTTATTAAGATGTAATTTATACGACATACAATTAGCCTATGTAAAGTGTACTATTCAGTTACCTTTGCTCTGGATGTACAGTTATATATTATCGCACCATCAGTTTTAAGGCATTGAAGTCATCTCAAAAGGCAGCTTTTAGTTCCTCTCCCGCATCCGTTCCTTCTCCCACCCTCTAGCCCTGAGCAACCACTAATTTCCTTTTGGTTTCTAACAGATTTCCCTGGTCTGGTCTTTCATATAGAATATGGTTGGTTGCCTGGTTGGTTGTTTTTGGCCTACACAAGGTGGTGCTCAGGGGGCCACCGAGAGTGGGACTAGAGGGGCTGTGGGGACCAGACTCCCTGCAGAGCTTGTGCTCCACCCCTTTACCTATTTCCCCAGGAGGTGGGAGTTGGTGGGGGTCTTCCCACGAGGTGCTCAGGGCTTACAGCTCCCAGCTATCTTCATTCGGTGCAGGATGGTTCGTGAGAAGGCCTGAGGGGATGGGGGCACTCAAGCCGACTGGAGCCAGTGGGCCCCCAGAGTCACCTCCGGCGGTATTGGGGTAACGCACAGTGCTGGGGGGGTGTCAAGCCAGGCTCAGGCATACGCAAGATGTGCACCTTACTGGCTCTCTGCTCCCAGGTTGTGCGATTTTTGTGACTGATGCCTTTCACGTAACCAAATGTTTTCGGGTCATCCACTCTGTAGTTGTGTGCATCACGAGTTTCGTTTCCTGTCCATTAACGGACCGTTGGGTTATGTCTCCGTGTGACTATTATCAAGGATGTTGCAGGCTTGCACATTCATCTTTGTGAGGTCAGAGGGTTGCGTTTCTCATGGCCATATTCCGGGAGTGGACTAGCAGGGTCATGTGCTTGTTTGATGTTCGTTTGAGGAGAGGCGCAGGGGATGGCTCAGTGGTTGGAGCAACTGCCTGGCCAAGAGTCTTGCGTTTGTTCCCCAACACTGCCCTACCTGCTGGTGTGTTCCCTGGCACCACTTATAAAGTGTGTGACACTACAGCCAGATGTGTGCAGTCACTACAGCTAGCGTGTGCTCCCTTAGTGATCACCGGACACTAAGGACACAGTGGACGAGCCCCACAGCCGCGGTGTGCGGCCTCTGTCATCACGACTACAGGAAGAGAGCAGAAGGAATCCGTTTTTGACAAGTATTTGTCGGGTTGTGGCGAAAGCAGCTTTGATGTTCTACATTTTCGCCCCAGAGCATAAGGATTCTGATTTCTCCACATCATAGCCTACACTTGTAATTATCTCTTTTTGATTCCACGCAGCCGAGTGAGTGTGAAGTGGTATCTCATTGTGGTTTTGATTTGCTTTCCCCTAATGGCTTATGGACCTTTCATGTGCATATTGGCATTTACATATCTCTTCCCTTTTTTGCATATCTTTATTCACAGAAAGATCTGTTCAGATCTTTTGCCCATTTTATTAATTGGATCATTTGTCTTTTTATTACGAGTTATGCAAGTTCTGTGTTCTAAGCAATAAGGCTCTTATAATATATGTGTTTTATATATTTTCTTCAATCATTCTGTCTCCCTCCCTCTCTCTCCCTTTCTTTCTCCCTTTCTTTCTCCCTTTCTTTCTTTCTTTCTTTCTTTCTTTCTTTCTTTCTTTCTTTTCTTTCTTTCTTTCTTTCTTTCTTTCTTTTCTTTCTTTCTTTCTTTCTTTCTTTCTTTCTTTCTTTCTTTCTTTTCTTTCTTTCTTTTCTTTCTTTCTTTCTTTCTTTCCTCCCTCCCTCCCTCCCCTCCCTCCCCTCCCTCCCTCCCTCCCTCCCTCCCTCCCTCCCCTCCCTCCCTCTCTCCCTTCCCTTTTCTTTCTTTTTGCTGCCTTAACCCCGCGTCGTCTCTCTGACTCTTCCCATCTGACTTTCTGTGTTTTTCCAATAAGGAGACTTTGAGTAAAGATGAACTGAAAATCTTAATAAGAGAAGTGATGAACCTGCTTCCTAAAGTCTGACCTTTCTTTGCATAAAGAAACAATTCAGGGGGCCGGAGGCGATAGCCCAGCGGGTAGGGCGTTTGCCTTGCACGTGGCTCGCCCATGCCGCCCGGGTTCGATCCCGGCATCCCATATGGTCCCCCGAGCACTGCCAGGAGTAATTCCTGAGTGCAGAGCCAGGAGTAACCCCTGAGCATTGCCAGGTGTGACCCAAAAAAGCAAAAAAAAAAAAAAAAAAAAACCAATTCAGGATTGCTGCAGGCCAACTCCCTGTTCAAACGTTCCCCAAGTCAAAAAAAAAAAAAAAAAAAAAAAGGCGGGCGATAGCCCAGCGGGTAGGGCATTTGCCTTACACGCGGCCGGCCTGAGCCGGCTCGGGTTCGATCCCGGCATCCCATATGGTCCCCGAGCACCGCCAGGGAGTAATTCCCTGAGTGCAGAGCCAGGAGTAACCCCTGAGCATTGCCGGTGTGTAAAAAGCAAAAAAAAAAAAAAAAAAAAAGTTCCCCAAGTCTGAACCAGAAATATATTATAGTGGGCACCGTGGTTTGCCTTGCACGCAGCCGATGGGTCATTCCCTGACACCCATCCCTTGGTTTCTGGAGCCTGCTGGAGTGATTCCTGAGCACAGAGCCAGGAGAACACCCTAAACATCACGGGATGTGCAAACCCCACACCTGAAAATTACCCCCCACACCCAAAATTTTCCCAGGTCTCAGGAGACTTTGTCTTTAGATTCCTGACTTGTTGGAAATGTGTATTTTGAGGCTTATGATTAAGAAGAAGTATTTTTTTTTTTTGCTTTTTGAGTCAATGCTCAGGGTTTACGCCTGGCTTTGCTCAGGGGACCATATGGGATGCCGGGATCGAACCCAGGTCATGCACATGCAAGGCAAATAAATGCCCTCCCTGCTGTCCTATCGCTCCGACCCTGAAAAGAATTTTTGCTTTGGGTGTCATCTGTTTTGTGGGTGTTGGAGAAAGGACATGAAATCATGGCTGGTCACATGAAACTTGGTCGGTCAGGTGACCCTAACCAACTTCGGGATAACTGAAGCTAAACGACTGTTGTCTTTGAGAAGAGTGTGATTGCTGGTCTCGTTGCTGCTCACCGCGCGCTGGCTTCTGATTCCTTTCTCCCTGTCTGCGTCCAGACCCTGTGAGTGCTTGCAGGCAGCCTGGGCTGGCCTTGGCCTTGGCGTGATGTGCTCTGCCCTGCTGGACTAGCCCTTGGGAGATGTGTCTGTCTCCGTGTTTGCTCTTTGCCTTCCTTTTTGCGAGGGAGATTCCCAGGCGGGACTCAGTCACCACCAGACCCCCGGCTGGTGGTGCCGGGAATCAGACCTGGAGCCTTGCACATAAAGGTGCTCTTCCTGCCAATGCCGAGTGCATGGTTTAAACTTGATGGGTTTTGTTTGTTTGTTTTTGCTTTAGATAGCTCTGCCCTAAAACAGTCACGGGAGAAAGAGGGACATAGGACTGTGTCCGGTCACACCAATTCTCCCGCATTAAGCTCACTGACAGTGTGGCGAATGTGCTGCGGCCTCCTTCCTACCCTCCTTTGTTGTGGATTTTGCTGGCATTAATTCATGGCTAAGTGGGCAGTTTTGTTTGTTTGTTTGTTTGTTTGTTTCGCTTTTGGGTCACACCGGCGATGCTCAGGCGTTACTCCTGGCTCTGCACTCAGGAATCACTCCTGGCGGTGCTCAGGGGACCATATGGGATGCCGGGATTGAACCCGGGCTGGCATGGGCCGGCTGCGTGCAAGGCAAACGCCCTACCCGCTGGGCTATCACTCCGGCCCAGTCAAGAAAAAGTACCTTTGTGCTTTCTGTCTCTGTTGCCCTGTAGCTTGTTGATAGTCTGAGAGCAGATTTCACTCCTACTGTCATGTTGTTTTTCTGGTTGCTTTTGGGTGACCAAGTTGAGCTTTCCTCCACATAGCCTTGCACACCTTCATTTCATCCCTGGCACCTCTAATGTCCCCTGGTTCTGCCACGACTAAGCCCTGAGCGCCGCCAGGTATGGCCAAAAGACCAAAAAACTACTTGCTGTTTTTCTCAGGTTTTGACAGGCAGCATCTTGATTATTCTTTTGGTACATGGGACTCAAATTAGTATGGAAACTGTCCTTAGCTTTTCACGCAGCCTACTCAGGTGGATCCCCAGCCCCATATGGTTCTTTGAGCCTGCCAGGGGTGACTCCTGAGTGCAGAGTCAGGAGTAAGCCCTGAGCACTGTTTGGTGTGGCCCCAAACCAGACCCAAACGGTGGTATCAGGGGAGGTGGCTCGGCGCCCGAACACAGGCTTTGCATGTGGGAACCTTGAGTTCTATCCTTGACCCCTCAGGGGTCCCCTAAATATCATAGGGATGCCCCCCCACCCCAGAGGAAAAAAATAAAGGTAACCATATGCAAGACACTCCATCTAGCGGGCTGGAGATTAGATAGTGTAGCAGATAGTTCAACATGCAACATGGCCAACCTGGGTTTGATCCCCGGCATCCCATTTGGTCCCCCGAGCACCACCAGGAGTAATTCCTGAGTCCAGATCGAGGTGTAAGCCCAGAGCATTGCGGGTGTGACCCAAGAAAGCCGCCCCCAAAAAAATAAAAACAGCAACTCCAATTTAGTGTTATGGAATCTATAACCCTCAGCAAAGAAGTGCTGATTTAATCCTCAGGTGTTTCAATAAACAGCAACAATAGCCAACTCCTTTTCTGTGTGGGAGTAACTTCTGCCTTTAGTTATAATGATAATAGGGGCAAAAAAAAAAAAAAAAAAAACCTGGGTCCAGACACCTGAATGCTAGATCCAAAAAAGGCTTTTGGCTGGGTGTGTCCAAGAGCGGGAGAGTTGTCTCTTTAGTCCTGGTGATTCAAGAGAAGAGGGCGGGGCTGCCCGGCTCATTCCTTCACTTAAATTATAAATTCGAGCCACCGCACCTTTTCAGAAAAGGACTGGGGTGGCTGTTTCATATGAAATTCTCCACCATAGTGACACCCTACCCTGGCCGACAGCGGCAAAAGGACAAAAGGAAGGAAGTTTCCCTTTTTAAATCCCCAGGAATTTTTGGATGGGATAATATTACAGAGTGAAATGTCTTCTCCTGTTCGTTTAGTGTTTGGCTCCTGTGTTACAGTAACCCACTTAGAAGCAGGCGGCCCTTTTGAAGTTATTTTAAACTTTCCGCAGAGTGGAGAGATACTGTAACCTTGGATAAGAGCACCCACAGCCAGGGTTTCAGCTTTGTCCTTTCAGACCTGTGGAAAGTGCACTAGCATGTCTCAAGGATTTTGTCCTGAAAGCGTCTTAAAGAGCTGGTCTTGGTTTCAAAGCTCGGCTTGATGCACCGTACTCAGGGAGTCTAGTTCTGTTTCTCCAGATATTTAACCTGGTCTGACTTAGTCT
Organism: Cryptotis parvus; assembly: GCA_021461705.1. Lineage (NCBI taxonomy): Eukaryota > Metazoa > Chordata > Mammalia > Eulipotyphla > Soricidae > Cryptotis > Cryptotis parvus. The sequence goes on along the minus strand of JAJIBD010014804.1, from coordinate 5,231 downwards.
TTTGGCTTTGAAGTTCCCATAAACTCTCTGTCCGTGAACAAAGCAGTGAAACCACGATAGTCCTCCTCTGTGGAGCTCTGAGAAATCTGAAGACAGTCCCCTGCCTATTTCCACATAGCGCTAGATACTCACTCCCTGCTAGTGCTGAGGGCAGGGCAGACGTGTGGCTTGTTGTTAGCCGTTTTTTGCCTTCACAACCCATTACTCAGTGCAAGTGGGGTGCAACCTTCCAGAGTGGCTGAGATCTGTCTTGGTGCAGGGAGATAATAGGGGCTTCACAGAGCCATCACCGTGGTTCACAGGAGCCACATCGTGCTCCAATGCCACCTGGGAGTTATTTTTGGCCGTGGGGGGAGGGGGATGGGGCGGTGAAGGTTGCTGGTTCCTTTGCATCGTGTCTCTCTGTGTCATGCCGTTGTCCTGTTCTTTAGCCGAACCTGGAGGACGCCCAGAGCGGCCATCCCAGAGTCTCCCGTGGTGGGTCCTGCCGTGGCCTGCCATGATGCTTCTCCAAAGGATCCCTAAAATTTGCAGGAATGCCTGGAGGAAGGGGCTTTGGTCCAGCAGGGAATAAGCAGGGAATAGACTTTTTTTTGTTGTTTTTAGTCAAAATAGTGCACGTGTATAGATTTAGTTTTGGGGGACACACGCAGCGGTGCTGAGGGCTTGCGCCTGCTCTCACGTAGGCTCAGGAGTGAGTCCCGGTGGTTTTGGGGAAACGCATACCGTCTCCACTGTGCCTCTGGCCCCTGGCTCTGTATGTTTTTAGGAAAGCAGAGAGTGCTTCTCTTCGCCATCCAGATTGCTGTGCGCAGAGATAGCTATTTTCAGTTTGGGGGCTATTTCTTCTGCTCTTCCATCCTGAATACTGGTAAATAGCTTGCCTCGACGGTTTGTGTTGGCCATTTAAGTTTTCTTAACTTCCTGGAATGGACAGTGAACACTGTTCTTTCCCCTTCTTGTCTCTCCTCTTCCTTTCCCTTTCCCTGCAACTGTTGTCCTTTCTGTTTCTCAGGACAACTACGTCACAGTTACTGTTTACTCAGGGTTTACGTGGTTGTGGCCATCATTCTCAGCTGGGCCATACAGGCTATACCAATGATACAGCAGAAGCTAAGGTGGAAAGTACCAGGTCACAGGTAGCCAGTCACACCCATGGAATAAAGACCAATCAGAATGTAGAAGGGGGACACCTGGGGGGGTGGCATTGGGCAGCAAATAAAAGGCACCCCCAGTCTCTGTCTGTCTGTCTGTCTGCCTCTCTCTCTCTCTCTCTCTCTCTCTCTCTCTCTCTCTCTCTCTCTCTCCCTCCTCCCTTTCCCTCTCCCTCTGTCCTCCCATGCCGACTCCTCTTTCCTCCCCAGATCAGGTAGGGCAGTATGCCCAGGTACAGGGCCCAGTACAGGTAGGCCGCAGAATGCCAGGCAAGAGCAGATACAGCTGTGGGCCAGGCTCAGAGGCCCAGGTTACAGAAGGGCTTGGATGCCCAGGATAGCTCAGGCTGGGCACTGATGCCCAGGTAATGGCAAGGTACTGAGCACAAGAGTCTTACCTGCATGCATAGGGTCGTGGCTGGAGACCAAGAAAAGCTGGGACAGGGCAACAGAGACCCTTGGGGTACAGTTGGGAGGCCCAGCAACAGGTACAGAGCACAGGGACCTTGGCCATGTGCATGTGGCTTTGGCCAGAGGCCGGGAGAGCACCCACAGGGCAGAGAGAGCAGCGCGAAGGAACAGGACCGGGCCAGCGTTCATGGGAGGCGAGTAGACTGCGTGGGAGGACCAGGAAGACGTTCACGGGTAACAGAGAGGCCCGGACATTTGGGGAGGGACCTGGAATCATCTGTTTACAATAAGCTAACTTTTAATCTTCTGAGTTTTATATGCAAATCTTTCATACAATTCTCAAGAACCCACTAGCACAGGAAAATCCACTTCGCCATAACACCCTGATTATGGTCTGCAGTTCCAATGTGAATTATTTTCCCGCTGGAGCTAGGAATAGTATCCTCCAACCACCGCTGTCTGGCTGCTCGAAGTGCTGTGTAACAGTCACATTTTATTTTTGCCCAGAGCTGTAAAGCACTGTCACATTCACTGGGAGTGACTTGGGGTTCTGTTCTCTGAGCTCCCTGGAGCCCTGAGTCCTCTACTGGTCTGAAGCCCATTGCATAGCTGTCCTGGGAGTTTCCGTTTGTCGTTGTCCTGAGAAGTCCCTTCTCTTCTCTGTTGGGTTCTTGTGCCTGGGTTCGGTTCACACTGTATCCTTGGCTTAATCCTTCCTTTTGTTATAACTGACAACTATTTTGGAAAATATTAACGTAACTGGGAGAACTCTCTCTCTCTCTCTCTCTCTCTCTCTCTCTCTCTCTCTCTTCACACACACACACACACACACACACACACACACACAGAAACTAGGTGTGCCTGAGGAAGGGCAGAAGGGAAGGTATTGGTCTCTGCCTGAGGAGACATTAGCCCTAACCCTCTGTGTACCGGGTCGCTCTGGACAAGGCCAAGAGGAAACAGCCATGACCAATAAATCGTTTCTCCTCCTCCTTCCTCCTCCTTCTTCCTCCTTCCTCCTCCTCTTCCTCCTTCTTCCTCCTCTTCCTCCTTCTTTTCTTCTTTTTTTCCTTCTTTCTTCCTTCTTCTTCCTTCTTCCTTCTTCCTTCTTCTTCTTCCTCCTCCTTCTTCCTCCTCCTCCTTCTTCCTCCTTCTTCTTTCTTCTTCCTTCTTCCTTCTTCTTCCTTCTTCCTTCTTTCTTCTTCCTTCATCCTTCTTTCTTCTTCCTTCCTTCTTCTTTTCTTCTTCTTTCTTTCTTCTTCCTTCTTCCCTCTTCTTCTTTCTTCTTTCTTCTTCTTTCTTTCTTTCTTCTTCTTTCTTCCCTTCTTCCTTCTTCTTTCTTCTTTTTCTTCTTTCTTTCCTTCTTTCTTCTTCTTTCTTCTTTCTTCTCTCATAATCGGTGGCTGTAAGAGTGGGACCTTTCAGAGTTCATGTGACAATTTAAATAAGGCCGACTTGTTTGCCCTGATGTCACTTGGCCAAGCGGAGTCCCCAGTTGCTTAGCAAAAGCAGAGCAGAGAGCCTGGCGGTAGAGCAGCACCTGTTGGCCACAGGGCTCTGGAGGAAGAATATTCTAGAGGGCTCCCATGTGAGAGAAGAGGCTAAAAGAACTCTGGTCACAACATAGAGAGAGGAGGGCCGGAGGCGATAGCACAGCGGGAAGGCGTTTGCCTTGCGCACGGCCGACCCAGGTTCAATCCCCGCATCCTATATGGTCCCTGAGCACCGCCAGGAGTAACTCCTGAATGCAGAGCCAGGAGTAACCCCTGGGCATCGCCATGGCCCAAAAAAGCAGGGGGAAAAAAAGAGAACACAAACTGTTAGAAGCCATGAGCTGTGTGGATTTCTCAGGATAGCTCCATGTGACACTGAAGCTGGTCTCCAGGGACAGTCTTCTGGGTAATGGTACGGCATGATAAGGCAAGACCAGGGGAAGGGAAGGAAAATGCTTTGCCGTCGATTGAGCATCTGCTGTGTTCCTGTGGTCTTATATTTGATCACGTAGCTTTTACAGCACGGGCTGGAGCAGTAGGGTAGGCATTTGCCTTGCACATGGCCGACCAGGTTTGATCCCCGGCATCCCATTTGATCCCTGGAGTAACCCCTGAGCATTGCTGGACATGACCTAAAAAGCGGAAAAAAAGGGGGACTTTTACATCAACTTTTACAGTTGATGCAGAGATTTTGTCACTGTCTTAAAGAGAATAAAATTGAGGTGTCTAGAAACTGAAATCCTCCCAAGGACGTGAGCCTTACAAGCGGCAAGAGTCAGGTTGAGGGGGGCCAGAGCGATAGACCAGTGGGTAGGGAATTTGCCTTGCATGTGGCTGACCCGGATTCGATCCCTGGCATCCCATATGGTTCTGGAGCACTGGCAGGAGTAATTCCTGAGTGCAGAGCCAGGTGTAACCCCTGAGCATTGCCGGGTGTGACCAAAAAAGCAAAAAAAAAAAAAAAAAAAGAGTTGAAACCCAAGATGGCCTGATTCCAAGTTTCTCATTCTTCCATCCCACAACACCTCCTTGGAACAAGTGAGAAGGAGTGAGGGAGCTGTGGCTCAGGAAGATTATCAGAGCTCGTGATAAAGAACAAACAGGACATTTTTCTTGAATTGATTTAAGCAGGGATGTTGAGCAGCCCCAAGCCTGTCCTGATAGCACAGACTTCCAACGCGGGCTTGTTTCCGTGTCGGCTGGACCCTTGAGTTGTAACTGTTAATTGTTTGTGTTGTTCTGTGATGTCTCAGGTCTGTGGCTTACATGCCAGTTTCAGGCCAGCTTTCCCTTCAGAATGTTTTGCTCACTTGAGTCTGTCACTTTCTGTCCTGACTTTCTGCATCTATTTGATTTTTTTCTCCCTTTGCATTCATTGGTAGTTTTTTTTTCTGATGTTCTGACACACAATTCAGATACTTTTCTTTTCTGGCAATGCTCAGCAATTACTCCTGGCTCTGCACTCAGGATTTACTCCTGACGGTGCTCAAAGAGACCATATATGGGACGCCAGGGATTGAACCCGGGTCAATACAGGTCAAAGCCCTACTCGCTGCGCTGTTACTCCCACCCTCAGCCACTTCTTGTTTTGAGTTTTTGCTGTTCTCGCTTCTTAGGGCATACCCAGCCACACTCGGGGTGGCTACTCCCAGCTTGTTGCTTGTGGTGTTTGGGGGACAGGTGTTGCCGAGCACCCAGGGCCTGCACCTGCCAGATAGGAGCCCGATTCGCTGCACTAGTTAGCTCCTTGCCCTGAAATCCTCCATCTTTGTAGATGATTGCTATCCAGAGAGAGTTTGAGATCATTTAAAATTAGGGGCTAGTGTTTCTTTCTTTTGTTTTGTTTGTTTCGGGGTTATACCTAGCTATGCTCAGGTCTTACTCAGGCTTGGTACCCTTTTGCTGGAGCTCAAGGGACGTACAGGGTGCTGGTGATTGAACCCAGATGCCCAGCCATGAACAAGGGAAGGATGGGCCTTACGTACAATACTGACTCTCTGGCTTCCTAGGGACTAATGCTTTTCAGCAAATATTTCTTTAGTACAAAGGTTTGATCAAGACTTTCTATTAAAAACTGACAGAACAATTGTTTTGAATGTAAAAAGGCCCAGTGATAATTGTAGCGCCTGTGCTGAATCTGAGAATAAATAAAGGGTGACTCCTTCGTAGTCAG
>JAJIBD010014803.1:0-29417 GCA_021461705.1 Cryptotis parvus | reverse complement strand
GGGAGGGCATGAGAAAGAGGCAATGAAATGCTTTTATATATACTCTATTGTTGAGCAAGTGCTATACAAAAAAGGTGTCCATTTTTTGTGTACTCTTAGCCTTTCTTCCTATTTGAGAGATGCCTCATCTCAGTCTCTCTGTCTCATTTTTTTTCATACTCTGGCACAAAAAACATGTTGAAAACCTTTTTTAAAACTATTTTTGGTACATGTATTTAAATAGCTCATAACACAGGATTTTAAATAGCAAGTTTTCATTTAGGGGGGCTATACCTGGGAATGGCTAGGGCTTACTCCTAAATCTACAGTCTGGGCTTACTTCTGGCAGTGCTTGGGGAACATATGTGGTACTGGGGATTCAGCCCTGGTCTGCTACATGAAAAACAAGGGCCTTATTATACAAGTTTTCTAGCTCCATTCTATGGCTTTAACTAATTATTTAAACTTAAATACTAAAAAAATTACTGCCTTTACCCAAATAGTATAGGATTTAATAAATATTGGGAAAATTTTTTAAAATTGTCCTAGGTGAATTTGGTGGGACCAACAGTGTTCCTTTACAGTTTTAAAAAAGGAAAACAAAGAAAGGCTCTTCATGGTCTCAGCTTTAAAAAAATTAATCTGAATGACTGGTTCTTTCTCTGAGTTTAATTTGGTTTTAATGTTTTATGAAGCTTACACCAGGGAATATTAATACTATATACCAGAACAAGTAACTTGCACCTTTAATACACAAGCAAGACTTTTTTTCCCTAAACAATATCAACATTGTCAATGCAGGTTGTAATTAATTTATACATGCGTATGTAATTAGTGTTCAAATGTTCAAATAGTAAAATGACTCCTAAATAGATTTTTATGAAATCCAAAACTCCCATCCTCTTTATATTTGAAACAAATACAAATGCAGCTGCTTTTTTTCCTCTCTTTGTTTTGCTTGTTTATTTTGGGGGAACACCGGGACTCCAGGGGCTACTCCTGACTGTGCTCAGGGATCACTCTTGATGGGGCTTGGGTGGAACTCTGGCTGGGCTAAATGCTAGGTGGAATCCTGGTTGGCTGCATGCAAGGCAAGTACCCAAACTATTTCTCTACCACAAGTTGGTTTGTTTGTTTTTTTGGCCAGACACAGCAATGTTTAGGGGTTACTCCTGGCTCTGCACTCAGTAATTACTCTTGGCAGTGCTTGAGGACTATATGGAATGCCAGGGATCACACCAATGTCAGCTGCATGCCCTACCCAGTGTACTATCTCTCTGACCCCAAGTTGCTTTTTTTTTTCTTATTAACTATAGGTATGAGATGATGATTTCTTTTTCCAGACTCCCTTCAATTTTAAAACCAATAGGTAAAATAATAATAAGTGGTCTGGTTTGACAGAAAAAATGTGCCCTTAAATATTTAGGCTTGAAGTGAAACTAGTTCTGCCTCTGTGTCTTTCTAAACAGTCAAGTTCAAATTTCATTGTTAGCTGATTTATAAGTAGGAAACACAAATAGCTGAAAGCAACTAACAGGAACACCTTGATTTATATCAACTAATATGTCATCAACTGAGGCAGAATTGTCTCCAAGTGAGAACAGTGTTTTTTTTTTTGGGAAGCAATATTCTGAGGCTTAGTGTCAAGAAAACCTTGTGAAATATTTCTGCAATAAGCATTGGAAGAAGAGAGTTACAGAGCCTGTAAATGGGAAAAAGCAAAATCAGAAATGCTGGGCCAAAAGCTTATTGATTCACCAAACACTTGTCTGCTTCTTTGATAATAACCAAAAAGGCAATTACTGATGTGAAGAGAGTGAAAACAGGGAGAAAAATATGCAGGAAATAATAAAAACAATGTGTTAGTCATAATAATTTTAAAACTATTTGATGCTAGTGTTTTTCTTTTCTATTGATCTATAATTGGTTTGCAATACTAAAGATAGTTGCTTCACAACGCGTTGTGTATCCATTCTTTTTAAAAATGCTTTTAATTGAATCACCATGAATTACAAAGTTATAAAGTCATTCATGATTGAGTTTAAGGCATACGATATACCATATCCATCGCTTCATCAATATCAGCTTCTCTTTACCAATGTCCCCAGTTTTTCTTCCACCCCTTAGTCTGCCTTTATGGCAGGCACTATTTGTTTCTTTTTAAATTTTTGGCACTGTGGTTACAACTACTAATAGCATAGTATGCGTGTCACTTTATCTCCTCAGCCTTGAGATACCTTTCTAATTCCCTCCAGTAATCACTATAGCTTTCACTCTAAGACTTAATTCTGTTGTTTTCTACCTGTTAGTTTGCATAAGTAATTCATACGGAGCAAATGAACTAAAATGTTCTATAAATTTTATCTACTTCCGTGGTTATTTCAGTTAGCATGATCCTTCACGTCCCAGTCATTTTGTTCTAAAATAGCTGAATACATCCTTTTTATAAATGGAAGAGTGGTAGTTCAGTTTTTTAACCAGGAATCAATCTCTGTGCATTTAGATTGATTCTAGTTTTAGATAAAACAATTCTGTAATGAATATTTATGAATAGCTGTATTATGAACACTATGTATAAAATCCTTTCAAAAGTAACTAACAAGCTATTCTGTTATAAATGTTATCAGGTTTAACATTTGCTAGACCGTATGAGATAACCATTTTTTTGTTTCTTAAGAATCTTCATACTATTTTCCATAGAGACCAATAGTGAGCAAGTCTGTTTTCTTCATAGCATTAGTTTCATAGGTTCCTTCCAATCTTTCTGACATAAAACATTCGCATGGAGGTGAGGTGATGTCTAATTGTGGTTTTGCTTTTGTTTTGCAAGTTTTCAGTGCTATTAATCTTTTTTTATGTGTCTCTATGTCATCGGTGGTGTCTTTAGTGGCATGTCTTTTTATGTTGGCCCAGTTTTATTAGCTAACTTGCTTTTTCATTGTTGATTTTCATGATTTATTTTTATACTTTGGATATTAATCCATTGTTGGGGCAGTATATTCGATATACTGTTTTTGTTCTTGTGTTTTTTTCTTTCACTTCACTTGTATAACTTGTCTTCCCGTTGTTCACTGATTTGCTCTAGTGGGCACCAGTAACATCTTCATATGTACCTGTTGTGAGCTAGTGCAGTCAAAGGGTATCTTCTCACTACAGGAAACACAAAGAGCCTCAAACCATTCTTTCAAGTCATGTTAATGAGGTCTATAGTTGTTACTATTTGGCATATTAAATACAACACGGGTAGCTTGGCCAGGCTCTGCCATGCGGGTAGGATACTCTTGGTACTAGGTAGACTCTCAGTTCGTGCATTTATTGATGAACCACGCAGTCACAAAGCAGCCATGCACAACGGGAGCAATCAACTTTACCCTTGGGTGGATCTCTGATGAGCTATGGAGTCCGGATGTTGAAAATGGTTGCACTCATGGTGCAGGGGTTTCCTCCGGCTTCTTGTGAGGCTCTATTGGAATTATGAGCCAGGGCTAGTATCTGCCTTCCCTCCTGGATGCCTCATGATCAGCCGAGTAGCAGCTCTGCCTTGTGTATCGGTGTCTCCTGGTTCAAGAATACCTGGGCTTGAAATCGGTTTCACTGTATTACTTTCACTATGTAAAATATTTCATTGTGAACTGTCCACCAGGAGATAGATTCCCATCTGCAACATTTAGATTCAGCCTTCTGGAACTGTGAGTTCCAATGAATGGTCTTGGAAAACATGATGAACTCAGTCTCTCACCCTGTCGTTCCATTCTAGGCCATGGGTCTCGATGTGGAGTTCTTTGGCCGATCTTTTCGGTCCTATCTTGGCATTAAAATCATTGACTATGATCTAGTAGAAGGTGTGATCTTCTTTATAGAACTCCAGTTCTATGTAGAATTTTTCAATTTCTTCCTTGTATGTGGATGTTGGTGCATAGACAACAAAGATAGAAACTGCCAGCAGTGAGCCACATCTCTTCAAGTATAATAGTCCGATTCGGTTTGTTAGACACTTAAATGAATGAATGCTCATGGCCAGGTTTGTGTTGACAAGGACACGGATACCACCGATGCCTCTTTCATCTCATATTCTGAGGAACAGTTCTTCAGTGTCGAAAATGGCATGATGTGATGGGCACAATCTATCGCAGTCAGACCAATGATGTCATGCTTGATCTTTCACTCTTTCACCATCAGGTTCTTGATATATGCTTCAGATGAAAGTGTATGTGCATTGAAAGTACAGACATTCATTCTAGTGCTTCTTTGTTTTGGAACCTAAGTTTGGCCTTGAGACTTTGTCTGCCTCATCCTTGCTTGTCCTTCTTAGCGTTGCCATATTTAGGGATCTTTCAGGGTCAGGGGTATGAGAGCCATTGTTTTTACTGACTTGGCATATCGAATATGTGACTGAAAACTTTCCAGGCAAGGCTGAGCAGGCGGGATACTCTTGGTAGCTTTCAGGGCTCACAATGATATTGACCACATCATATTCAATCGATGGATTTGCCTGACAGATGTTACTGTCACCCTAAAATTACAAACAGGACCAGACCACCATGTCCTTCATGCAAAATTCTACTTCACACAGTGCTGAGAAAGGGCTGCAAAGTTTAAGAAGAGAACTCCCAGAATAACCACCAGTTGGGAGCTCTTTGGCACCATTGCAGCAGCATGGGAAGATGCCATCATTGGCGATATCAAAAAGAATACAACTGACTGGTTCAGCACCTCCATGATTGTTCAAGGAATACTGAGAGATAGAAAGCCACAAAGGACGCCTGTCTTCAAAAAACTCTTGAGCTCATTCACCAATGTGGCAAGGCGTGAGCCTCAGGCAACCAAGCTAATGTCCAAGCTCGCAAAGCAGTGCAGAGAATTGATAAAGAGAGACCTCAAAGAGAGAAGAGCAGCAATACTGGCCTATGCAGCAGAACCAGGGAAAAGCATTTGCAATGCCTGCCTGTCCTTCACCAACTATAAGACGAAGATGACTGCCCTCTGACGTCCTGATGAATCTATCACATCTACCAAAAGGGCAATGGAGAAGATAATGCATGACTTCTACTCAGAGCTCTTTGATAGCCACGTCTACCTGCCCACATACCAAATTCAACAGGATGGATATGTCATTTCTAAAGTTCTCCCTTCTGAAATCCGACATGTCATTTCATTGGTAAAGAAGTGAACAGCACCCGTCCCAGACAAAGTCAGATCCGAACACCTGAAGAATCTGCCATCAATACTCATCAATACACTGGCTCGGTTCTTCACATGCTACTTGTCTGAATGTAAGGCTCCCTCCCAATGGGAAACCAGCAGGACAGTTCTACTGTTCAATAGGGATACATCCACAACATTGGCAACTTTCGCCTGATCTACCTGTTGTCCATCATCTACAAGCTGTTCATTCAACTCATCCTGAACAGGTTTGGCAGAACATTAGATTAAGGACAACGATGCGAGCAAGCTTGATTCTGAAAAGGATTCAGCACAGTAACCAAGCTCATTGAGGTATATAGGAATTTCAACATGCTGCTCTAACTTTCATCAATTTAAAGAAAGCTTTTGATTCTGTTGATACCCGAGCGGTCATCAAGTCCTAGCCAAACAGGGCATTCAAACTCAGCACATTAAGATCCTTCATGAACTGGAATACAGATTCACCACCAGTATCTCACTATTCTACAAGGAAGTGATCATTGATGTGAAAAGAGAGGTTCAGCAGTGTGATACCATTTCACTGAAACTCTTAATGGCCATCTTCTAGAACATCATGCAACAATTAGGAGGGAAGGACGGTCGGCAACTATACCACCTCCGCTTCCCTGATGACATCATTCTAATAACACCAAACATTAGCCAATTGGCACAGATGCTGGCTGACTTCCAACCATAAATGTGGAAAGACAGGTCTACAGCTGAATCTCAAGAAAACAATGCTCATGAAAAACTAACTTGTTCCAGATGCTCCATTCAATCTCAATGGAATAAACATCTCTGAATGTAGCAGTTATGTGTAACTCAACATGCTGAACAACCTAACACCTGAGCTGCACAAGAGGAAGAGAGAGGCATGGAATGCCTTCAAGAGTGTCAAAGAAATAACTAAAAAGGACAAAAAAAACCCCCCAGCTTCAGCACATCTCTTTGACTCCACTATTCTCCCTGCATTAACATACACTTCAGAGACCTGGACCATACGAAAGCAGAATGAGAACACTATTCAAGTCTCCCAAAGAGTAATCAAAAGAGCTATGCTTGGGATATCATGCCTCACTCAGTGAGAGAAGGAATCCAGTTCTGACCTCTGTCGATGATGGAGAGTCAGCAATGCTGTCTCGTTTGCCAAGGAGTCAAAAAACAGATGGGCTGGACATGTATTGTGATTTTGAGATGACTGCTGAGCTAGAGCCATACCGACTGTATCCCACGGGACGTCAAAACTTCACGTGGCTACCCACCAACAAGATGGGTCAAATTTTCATTAAGACCCTGAATGAACAGTTTGAGATTCTTTGTATTTCTGGAGCAAGCAGGTGCTGTTGGGCTACACTGGCATGTAACAGGGACAAATGGAAATGATATTGGTACTTGCTTGAGCAAGATGACGAATAACGGGATGTCAGGTGATCAAGTGATGCAAAAGATATTTTATTTGACATGATATCGCTTTGTTTTGTTCTTGGTTTTCTTTCCCTAGCAATGTGTTTGGAATAGAGTCTCAGAACATATCTCTGATGTTAATGCCCTAGAGTTTTTGTATTATTTTGCTATTTATTTTTTATTTTGCTATTTATTTTTTGCTATTTATTTTTAAAATTTCAAGTCTAATATCTTTAATTCACTTAAGTTAATTTTTCTGTATGGTATTAATCACCTAATTACTTATTATCTCATTTTTGAGCCACCACATTTAAATCTTTATTTTTTATTGAAACAGTGAAATAGACCTCTACAAAGTTGGTTATGATTGAGTTTCAGTTATACAGTGGTCCAACACCCGTCCCTCATCCCCAGATTCCCACCCCACTCTCCAGCCTCCTCCTCCTTCTTCTTGTTCTTCTTCTTGTTCTTCTTGTTCTCGTTCTTGTTCTTGTTCTTGTTCTTCTTCTTCTTTTTCTTCCTCTCTTCTTCTTCTTCTTTCTTCTTCTTTTCTTCTTCTTCTCTTCTTTGTCCTCGTCTTTGTCTTCTTCTTTCTTCTCCTTCTTCTTCTATTCCTCCTTCTTCTCCTTCTCCTTCTTTTTCCCTCTCCCTCTCCCTCTTCCTCTCCCTCTCCCTATTCTCTTCCTCTCCCTCCTCTCCCTCCTCTCCCTTTCCTCTCCCTCTCCTTCTCCCTCTCCTTCTCCTTCTCCTGCTCCTCCTCATTCTCCTTCTCTTCTCTTCTCCTCCTCCTCCTGCCCTCCTCCTTCTTCTCATTCTTCTCCTCTTCCTCCTTCTCCTTTGTTCTCCTCCTTCTTCTCTCTTCACCACATTTTTAGTTGAACTTTATTTTTTCATAGGTATTATTCCACTGGCTCCTCCAAAAGTTCTATAAAGTAGGTTGAACTTTTATCACTGGTCTTACCTGTCAGATGTGTAAACTTATGTATAGAATATATATACATATATATATACATGTATCACTGTACTGTATCACTGTCTTCCCATTCATCATCGATTTGCCCGAGGGCCCCAGTAACATCTCCATATGTCCTGTCTCATGCTAGTAGAGCCCATGGCATCTACTTGCTCCAGGAACATAAAGAGCCCCAATCTATTCCGGAATGAGGTCTATAATTGTTACTGGTATTTGGCATATATCAAATACAACACGGTTAGCTTGCCAGGCTCCCGTGCAGGTAGCATACTCTTGTAGGCACCTCTAAGTCCAGCATTTATTGATGAACCGGCGAGGCCAAGCGGCCGCGTGAGCCGGGCACTGATAGGCTGGTCTGCTGGGTGGAGGTCTGACGAGAGAGAAGTCTGGATGTGGAAAATGGAGGCCCTCATGGAGTGGGGGGTCTTCTGGCTTGTAGCGAGGCTCTGCTGGGATGGTGGGCCAGGGCTAGAACCCACCATCCCTCCCGGCGCCTCATGAGCGGCTGGTCACAGGGAGAGCCAGTAGCAGCTCTTGCCCCATGTCTGCAAAGTCTCTGGACCGGCATACCTGAGCCGGATTTAAGAAAGACTGCTGCAGGGTGGAACTCGATGAGCCGGGCGCTGATAGGCTGGTCTGCTGGGTGGAGGTCTGACGAGAGAAGTCCGGATGTGGAAAATGGAGGCCCTCATGGAGTGGGAGGTCTTCTGGCTTGTTGCGAGGCTCTGCTGGGATGGTGGGCCAGGGCTAGAACCCACCATCCCCTCCCGGGCGCCTCATGAGCGGCTGTTCACAGGGAGAGCCAGTAGCAGCTCTGCCCCATGTCTGCTCCTTTTCCCCTTCTTTTGGGTAGGACTCCTCGGCTGAGATCCTTTCTCTTTGGTGGGAGACATGGGCTCTCTTGTATGGTCCAAGTTCTCACCAGAGCGAGAGTTCTTTCATTATATTGGATTACGGTGGGTATACATGTATATATGTAGTTTTAATTCACTGAATAATTTGTTCCTAAAGCAAAATTAAAACTCATTTTTGCCTTTCCCCCACAGCACTGATTTTCAACGTGGTCACTTTAAGAAAAGCCTCAGCCTTCAGCCTTCTAGTGAGGTTGTGCTATACTCAGTGGGCAAATTTTCTGGTCCAAGTCAGACCAACAAAATCAGAAATTGTGGCTATGAGGTTTTTCACTATGTGCTTTTCAGTTTTCCACTGGAATCTGATTCATGTAAATGTAACTGAATCACTGGTTCAGAGTTGCTATTTACATTAAAAAGGCAAAACACTCATATGCTATAAATTTTAAGTTGATTTATGAGACAAAAATCTGTTATGACATTACTTTTCACACCCTACGTGATGAAATGGGTTATGTATCATTCTAAGGTGAGAAAGAGAGAGTGAAAGTAGAGAGCAAGCAAAAGCATTTTAAATACCAAAATATTTATAGCCAGATTTGAAAACTGAAGGACTAATTCTGAACTGAGTTTGATATCAAACTATATAAAGTACAATAAAATTAATCATAAGTAAGAATTACCAAATCACAGAGAAGTGAAAAACTGAAAACATTCATCAACTAAAAATATTGCTCAGCAAGTACAGCCTCTGAAGCTTAAAAAGACATAAGGAAAAAAGACATGAATGACCATGCACTATATCTACACACATGCAAGTGTACATGCACTAGCATACATGTGCACACACACACTCTACTTTTCTGGAACTCTAGAATTGCATTGGCACACCTAATTCTCACTTGGGTGTTAAATGATAAACACGGTTTGGGTGCAGAGTTAAGGGCATTATATAACCATTTACAGTGGATGATTTATATACCACTATACACACAGAACTGTGATAAAAGATAGTAAGGGATGGAAGGTATTTTTCACTGTCACTTGGTTCTTCTGGTAGTGCAGAGGGCTTACTCTCCTGGAGGGTCAGAGATTAATCAAGGTCATGCTTGGGGCACATTATGCAGGAACAGAACTGAGGTAGATCTAGAGCAAGGTAGGCACTTTACCTACTGTGTGGTCTCTTGTTATTTTGGGACTTTAACCATGATGTTTCCATAGAATGTAGACATGCTGGAATGTTAAAATTTTAAGTATTTCTTCTGGCAAATTAATAAGTCATATCAAAATGCCATGCATTCAATATTTCATCCCCAAATTATACCTTTGTGATAGCTTTCACATCAAGAAGTAGTGCAAATTCCTTTAAGTCTATGTCCTAGAAAATTCTAGAGCATAGTAGCAATACTGAATAGGTATTTTTTTGACATAATAGCTATGCTAAAAGACTAAAAATTGATTGATATTTTCTTAATATTGCAAATATGTTACGTTTTAATATCTAGAAAAAATATTTACTAAGTAAACTAATAATTTTTTGGTAAAATGAGTGATTCTTACAATTTATCCAAACCAAATTAACTTCATATATCAATGTGCTTAAAATTGGTAGAAAATAAAATGATCATATCATTTGAAACAGAAAAGATTTGATGCAATTTAATATTCACCCATAACAAAATTCTCACCAAACTTTGAATAGAGGGAATTTTGCTACTCTTAAAAAACTTATACAATAACCCTAATACTAGCATTATGTTAATGATTAATGACTGAATGCCTTCCCCGAAACTGAACAGGCAAGGATGACTAATTTTATCAGTCCTATTTAACATTGACAGGAAGTTCTACCCTCTCCAATGAGGAAAATAAAAATAAAGAAATTAAAAATAAATAACATGCATTCAAATTAGAAAGAAATAAAATCATTCTTGTTAGAAGATGATGTGATAGTCTATATTGAAAATTCTTAGGAATGCATAAAGATGCCTGCTCTACAACAAACAAGAAAGCTCAGCAAGGTTCTAGGATAATAAATTTTATTATTGTATGTTGTGTACTAACAACTTACACATGGAGACAAAAATTTTGAACACAATATCATTTATAATCACTCATAAAAATGGGGCACTCAGGTATAAGCCTAATAGAAAATATATAGGACTTGTGTGCTGATAAAAAAAAAGTTCAAGATCTAAATAAATGGCAAAATATACTGTGTTCATGTATTGGAACGCTGAGCATAGTAAAGCTGTCACTTATACTTAAATGATATATGGATTTAATACAATTTCTATCAAAATTTCAGCAAGATATTTTGTACTGTAAAAGAGATCATCCTACAGTATGCAAATTGAATGCAAAACACTTGAACTAAAATCTGATGGTAGTAGACGGCATTAAAATGCTATTATTAACATTAATGCTAATATTAATTACGCCACGATTAAAGACTACAAGATCTATATTGCATTAATTAAATTAGAGAGAGAAAAAGGGAAATCGTATAGATATTTAGTGCAAAGTTTACAAAACAATTCTGAACACATGAAAAAGTTTAACAGAGAATCATACCTTTATCAAAGAAATATTACATTATAGGACAGTTTCAAAATATTTTGGCACCTAAGTATAATAAAAAGATGAGATTATATATATGACATAGCAGCTTAACCCTAGTAACAGATTATTTCTCCAGTTCACAGCTGAACTCTGACAAAACATACCCAAACACAGCTATCTAAGGACACAAAGAATATATAACAGCTAATTTACAATAGAGGGAAATAAAAACTTGGAAAAATTACCCAAGGGGCAAAGAATTTATTATTGGGGGTTATTGCATTCAGCCATGCTCAAAGCTTACTCCCTGGCTCTGAACTCAAGGATAACTTCCGGCAGTGCTCAGGGGACAATCTGGGGTGCTGAGAACTGTACCCAGGTTGGCTGTGTTCAAGGTAAGCTCCTTATTGCTCTACTATCTCTCATCACCAAATATATAATTTTTTTGCTTTTTTGGGTCACAGCCGGCTATGCTCAGGGATTATTCCTGGCTCTACAATCAGGAATTACTCCTGGCAGTGCTCCAGGTACAATATGGGGTGCCAGGGATTGAACCCAGGTTGGCTTTGTGCAAGGAAAATGCCCTACCCTCTGTACTATATAGCTCCAGTCTTATATATATATGAATTTTGAAAATCTATTTTCTCTTATGGGTTCTTCCAGAAAGTGATTAAAATTTCTTTAGCTACATAGTAACTAAGTCTCACCATAAAAATTAGAAACAAGAGCTTTGAGTGCAAAGGTCATAAAGAAAAAAGGCAGAAAGAAGACAGACAAAGAAAGCTCTCTATTTCTGTATTTCACTGTATCACTGTCTTCCTGCAGTTCATTGATTTGCTGGAGCAGGCACCAGGAACATCTCCATATGTCCTGTCACAAGAAAGTGTAGTTCAAGGGCATCTGCTTGCTCCAGGAACAGGAAGAGCCTCAAACCATTCTTCAGGTCATGGAATTGAGGTCCATAATTGTTGCTAGTTTTTGGCATAACAAATAAAACATGGGTAGCTTGCCAGGCTCTGCCTTGTAGGTTGTATATATTAGTAGAAGGCTCTCATCTCAAGAATTTTTGGTGAAATTTAAAGGGGAAAGATCAGGTTTTCTCTTGGATGGAGCTCTGTGGAACCATGGAGTCTGAATGTTGAGAATGACTGACCGCATGGTGTGTGGGTTGCTCTGGCTTCTTGCTAGACTTACTGGGATGATGGGTATAAGTTTGACCTGTCTAGAACTGTATACACTGTATAAATGTGAAAGATCCTGGGAAGGACCTTACCCTAAAATCAGAATTATCTAAGAATATCCTGCTGCGGAGCTGTGGGTCTGGCGTGGGTGGGTCTCTCTTCCGAGTCTGGCCAGCGTGGTCCCTCCCCACACATGTGAGCAAACCCAATATTGAACTAGGCCAGGGGCTGGCGGAGCCTTACCGGGAGGTTAGCTCCATGGGTTGCTTCATTTCTGTATTTAAGCTCACATAATTTTCAACTCATAGCCACATGAGCTATGTACATGTGGAATAGATGTAACAGCATTGCAATGGCCTAGGAAACTGAAATAAAAGATAAACCCCATCCTTATAAATTGTGGGTCATGTCCCTTTAAGGTCACATACATGAATGTGTGATCATGAAAGGTTTGAGTTTTTCTGAACATGGCAATCACCAGTTTATTACAAATTAATCACATAATGAATATGAGGTGTTCCTAATATCACCTACATTGCATTCCTTTGATCTAAAGGGGTTATTCGTAGAAGTTTGATCTAAAGGGGTCATGTATCGAAGTTTAGAAGCCTTTTGCTAAACAACCACCTACAGGTTATCAGCAAAGATTACAGTTTAACATGATCTGTTGCTGTACTGAAACACAATTTTAAAAATATTTAGAGGATTATAACAGAACCCATAGTCTGTGTACCAGAACCCTTAGAAGACCCACAATATAATATTCATTATATAACAGAATGAGAAAAGTGTGAGCAATGCTTAAGGGAATAAAACCATCAATTAGCAATCCTAGACTACCTAAATTCTGAAAGCATCAACAAGAAGTCTTTAAAGCAGCTATGTTTACTATATTCCATGAGGTAAACTTACATGAAGTGAATGGAGAAAATCAAGTTCACAGCAGAGAAATGTTATAAAATAGAGCCCGATTAACTTTCTAGACACAAAAATATAATATCTCAAGCTGTAAGAAAACACTAAATGGTGTGACCACTAGACTTAAAGCTCAGTGGTAGATTGTAACTCATACATGTTTAAGGCGCTGGGTTCAAACTCTGATACGATAAAAAATACTAGATACTCAATAGTTCATGGAAAAGACAGAATAAAAATAGATTAAACTACAGGGCCAGAGAGCGATAGCCCAGCGGGTAGGGCGTTTGCCTTGCAAGCGGCCGGCTCATGCCAGCCTGGGTTCGATCCCCGCATCCCATATGGTCCTCCGAGCGCCGCCAGGACTAATTCCTGAGTGCAGAGCCAGGAGTAGCCCCCTGAGCATTGCCGGGTATGGACCCAAAAAAGCAAAAAAAAAAAAAAATAGATTAAACTAAAGACAAAAATAGAATAAAAATTTCATTTGAAAAACAAAAACATTGATCCAAATTGAACATAACTTTCTGATAATACCAAATGATATAACATTTGTGTCATTAGGAGTCCTAAAATGAAATAAAAATAATTGATGTTTAAAATATATTTAAAAAGAGTGGTGGAAAATTTTTGTCCAAAATTTGTGGACACAGGAACTAAGGCCTGATTAGACCTTTACCCTCACTCTAGCACAGACAGAGAAAAGGCTGGAACTCCTAGAGAAGCTGTAGCATCCCTGAGCATTGAGGGCTGTGACCCTCAAAAAGGAATTTCTAAGGACAATCTGCTATTCCAAACTCTACCCCTAGCAATGGACTCTTACCTAGGCAGGAACCACACCTGGGGCAGCTGGGAGAAAGAAGTCAACTTGAACAAAGGAAGTGCTTGTGTATGCTGCACAAGCCCATCTACTGCTTGTGTCCCGTGTTGTGGCTATGCTCATGTGCTGCCTGAGTACATGTGTAGCCCATATCTCCCCTCTTGAGATGTGTACTTTCATACTTTCATATCTAACATTGGGATGTGTGCAGGCACTATCTCTGCCTCTCAAAGAACCCCCGCTCTTGAGTGTGTTACTTTTACCTGTTTCTCTTCTCCTTCCTCTTCCTCAAAAAAACTCCTAATACATTTTTTTGACTTCACTACTTGCTTCCTCCTGAAATTGTTTTCTCTGAGAAAATCAAGGACCCAAAAGATCTGATTAAGGCCTATGACTGGTTTTCCTTTCCTGCAAAGACCAATTCAGTCTTACTCACCTCAGACCAACTCAGACTCACTCAGTCTGAGTCCCTGGCTCCCCCAGAAATCATGTAGTGGGGATTAACCCCATGCTGCATAGAACAAGTGAACATCAGGTATGGCTTGATGGCTACCTAGTGGGGCTGGCAAACTCTAGGTTCATGCTATGCAGGGGCTCGCTCATTGCAGACGTTATCAGTGCTAGCCTTCCCCAGTCTCTCCCAGGGTGGCAGAGGTGGATTGGGCGATAGTGGCCATCTCTCCGCCTCCTATTTACATATGTTACTTTGGGGGTCCACAGACATCAGTAGGTTTATTTGAAAGTTGAAGGGAAAGAGAATAAAATTTCTCAACCAGGGAAGAACTTAGTATAAGACTAAGGTATTAAAACTCATTTTTTGTGGTTCCAATAAGGATTCCCATGACATTATTTAAAGAAATTGACCAAACACTCCTGAAATTTGTATGGAATAAAAAAAAACCCCACAGATAGCTAAAGCAAACCTTGGGAAGAAGAAGATGGGAGGCATCACCTTTCCCAACCTTAAACTGTAATACAAAGCAGCAGTAATTAAAACAGTGTGGTACTGGGATAAAGCCAGACCTGTGGATATATGGAATAGAGTTGAGTATCCTGAAACCCACCCTCAAAGACATAATCAGTTAATCTTTGATAAAGGTGCAAAGAGTCCAAACTGAAGTAAGGGAAAGCCTTTTCAACAAGTGTTGCTGGGAGAACTGGACAGCTACATGTAAAAAATGAATTTGGACCTGTGTCTAACACCTTGCACAAAAATCAGATCAAAATGGATTAAAGATCTCAATATCAGACCTGAATCCATAAAGCACGTGAAGAAAATATAGGAAAAACCCTCCACGACATTGAAGCTAAAGACATCTTCAAAGGTGAAAAACCATTAACAAAGCAACTAGAAGAAAATATAAACATATGGGACTAAATGAAACTGAAGAACTTCTGCACCTCGCAAAGAAACAGTGACCAAGATAGAAAGACAGTCAACAGAATGGGAAAGAATATTCACCCAATAACCATCTGTTAAGGGGTTAATATCCAGGATATATCAGGAACTGGACCCAAGATAGAAAGACAGTCCACAGAATGGGAAAGAATATTCACCCAATAACCATCTGATAAGGGGTTAATATCCAGGATATATCAGGCACTGGTACAGCTATATAAGAAAAAACAGCCAACCCCATTAGAAAATGGGGGAGAAGAGATGAACAGAAACTTTGACAAGGAAGAAATTCGAATGGCCAAAAGGCATATGAAAAATTGCTCATCATCACTAATCATCAGAGTGATGCAAATCAAAAAAAACAATGAGATATCACCTCACACCACAGAGAATGGCCCATATCCAAAAAGGGTAAAAAGCAACAAGTGCTGGCGTGGATGCGGGAAAAGGGGACTCTCATACATTGTTGGTGGGAATGTCGACTTGTACAACCTTTCTGGAAAACAATATAGACATTCCTCCAAAGACTAGAAATTGAGCTCCCTTTTTGACCCAGCCATACCACTCCTGGGTATATACCCTGGGAAGCCAAAAACACACAGCGGAAACACAATCTGCACTTTTATTTTCATAGCAGCACTATTCACAATAGCCAGAACCTGGAAACAATCAGTATGCCTGAGAACTGATGACTGGATAAAGAAACTGTGGTACATCTACACAACGAAATACTATGCAGCTGTTAGAAAAATGAAGTTATGAAATTTGCCTATAAATGGATGGACATGGAAAGAATCATGTTGAGTGAAATTAGTCAGAAGGAAAGAGACATAGAATGACTGCATTTATTTGCATGACATAAATATACCAGGTGATCTTAACAAAAGTGGAAATTACCACAAGCATGTGGGAGTCAGAGGTTAGGTAAGATAGAGAAGGGAACATGTGTGAATACATGTCAAAAGGTCTGATACCAACATAGAACTGAGCATTAAATATAGGCAAAAAGATGCAACTGATGGCTTCTAAGTGTATGTAGTGCAACCCACAATGTGTAGGAGAAGGAAGAGAGAGAGAGGGAGAGAGAGAGGAGAGATAAAGAACCTGTCATTTAGGCAGGCCGTGGGAGGGGGGAGGGAATTGGGGACATGGGTGGTGGGAGATGGGCACTGGTGGAGGGAGGGGTGCTGGAACACTGTGTGACCATAACCTTCAAACTTGAACAACGTTGTAATTGTATATCTCATGGTGGTATAATAAAATGGTTTTGTTTTTTTTTTAAAAAAAACTCATTTTGTTTGTTTTTGGTGAGATTTTCATAGGAAATCTGGATCTTAATCACTAGAACATTACAGAGAATACAGGGAAATTAAAGGTATGTAGTTTTATCATATTTTGGTGTATGTCCTTTTACCTAAAAGTGGACTTTTCACATTTCTTATCAATTGACAATGGTGTTACACTGTGGTCTGGCCATTTGCCTTAGTTATTGCTCATTATGTTATCTCAAGTGCGCTCTAAGCTCTGGGCAGAATTTTATGATGTTGGTTGGACAATTGTTAACTTCATGTTTATCAGAAAGAGTCCAGGAACTATAAAAAAGTCTCTGATTGGGTTTCAGTCATACATTGTTCCAGCACCAGTGTCCTCAGATTCGCTTCCCCCACCCCCAGCCTGCATTTAGCAGGCACCTTTCCTCCTCTCTCTCTCTCTCTCTCTCTCTCTCTCTCTCTCTCCTTACATATTGTGGCGTGTCCTACAGACATTTAGGAATTATCATGTATATCCTTTTTGTGTGCATTCAATGCTGAGTTCTAGTGTGGCTTTACCATTTCCCACACTAGTAGAAAACTAGTATATATTTATTTATTTTTTAATTAGACATTTTATTATACCACCATGAGATATACAATTACAACGTTGCTCATGTTTAGAGGTTTCAGTCACATAGTGTTCCAGCACCCCGCCCTCCACCAGTGCCCATTTCCCACCACCAATGTCCACAATTGCCTACCCCCTCATAGCCTGCTTAAATGGCAGGTTCTTTATCTATTTTCTCTCTCCCTCTCTCTCTCTTTCCTTCTCCTACACATTGTGAGTTGCACTACATACACTTAGAAGCCATCATGTGCATATTTTTGCCTGTATTTAATGCTCAGTTCTATGTTGGTATTAGCCCTTTTCGAGCATTTATTCACACATGTTCCCTCTCTCTGTCTTACCTAACCTCTGATTCCCACACGTTTGCAGTAAATTTATATCCCACTAATTAATGCAGTCATTCTATATCTGTCCTTTACCTTTTGACTAATTTCGCTCCTGAATACAAGAACTAGGATGTATTTTTTTTTTTTTAGAACATGATTTGGCACATGATTTTACATTTATCTTGCTGTTTATACTATGATATACTAGAAATTATATTTTAACTTGACTAATTATCATGAAAGGTTTTGTGTTGTGTCATTAAAGTTTATTTCAGATTTGGGGGGGTCAAAAAAGTTATAGTGTGATAGCAATAAAAAATAGGACTACTCATGGCAGCTTGCAAGAAAAAACTGAGGCATCTGGATGTTGACACTTGTTGTAGTGTGATGTTGGAGCATTGTAAGCCTGAAACTTGGTTAACAGTATTGTATATCACACTGACTTAATAATTTTTTAAAAGAGGTTCATCAGTAATGACTATTTGTATTTAATTAGGAATTTGCCTAAATGCATCATAAGCAAATGCTGAAAACCAAAAAATAGAGAAAAAGTTTTAAAGCAACTGTAGGAAATGACATTTGAACAAAGATTTTTAAAATTTCAGGTTTGTGCTGTTTTTCATTTTTTTATCAAAACCACAGAGTCCAGGCGACAGGTATAATATATTTAATGTGCTGAGAGAAAAGAACTGTCAAACTCAACTTCTACATCCAGTAAAAATACTTGTCAGGTATGAAAACAAAATAAAGATGTTTTCTTATGAAGGACAACTGAGAGAATTTGTCACCAGAAAACTGCTCTGTAAGAAATGGCAAAAAGAAATTCTTAATAATGAGAGAAATTTCATCAGAGGGAAACTTGAATTTTCAGAAACTAAATGATATATAATGATAAATGCTAGTGCAAAAGTAGATTTTCCTGTGCTGGTAGGTTCTTGGGAATTGCATAAAATATTTGCATACAAAACTCTGAAGATTAAAAATTAGAGCTTATTGTACAGTTTGGCTAGACATGTCCAGGTCCCTCCCAAATGCTCAGTCCCCTTGTGTGTTTGTGAATGATGGCAGTCACTTGTCCTGTCACTGGTGCTGCTCCATCCCATGTAGGACGTCTTGGTTTGCCCCTTTGCGTTTACCTCGAGTGTATGGTGACCACACCGCATAACCCCATTAACGTCTAAACTGTTTGCACTTTCCTGGTCTGAAATCATATCCCCTGGCCCTTTCTCAGGCTGTATCCCAATGGTACCCTGATGTCTTATCCTAGATTTTCTTAGTCTGGCCAAGGCATCATGCATGGAGACTAGATCCCTGTGCCCCTGTACTTGCTACTGGCTTCTCAACTGCACCCCAGCAGTTTCTGTCATGCTATCCCAACTTTTATACTTTCTGGCCGTGGTCTTGGTGGTCTGGCCACGGGTCTTGGTGCTAGTGGGTGATACTCTTGTGCTCAGCTCCTTTTTACTCAGCACCTGGGCATCTGAGGTCTGCCTGAATATGAGATTTTTGGGTGTTTGAGCCTTGCCTCTATCTGCCCTGCCCCTGTCTGGGCCTAGGAAACCTGCCTGTATTCAGCCACCTGAGTGGGTTTGGGAGCCCTATCTGATACTGCTCTCTGCTGTGCATGTAAAGGAGCAGGATGGGGTGGGAAGAGGGAGAGAAAGAGATAGAGAGAAGGCATGAGCCCTCCTTATATCTTTTGCCAGATCCTTACCTTTGCCATCCCATTATCTATTTTTATTTGGTCCTTGTTTCCATGGGGGAGATTTAAAGAGATCGATTAAATTATCCTGGCACTCCACATTTCCATTTTCAATGTATCAATACATATCCTGACAAATATTAAAGAAGGATGTATGTTATTCTTTAAAATATATCTTTTTTGGGGCCGGAGCGATAGTCCAGCGGGTAGGGCGTATGCCTTGCAAACGGCTGGCCTGTGCTGGCCCGGGTTCGATCCCCAGCATCCCATATGGTTCCCCGAGCACCGCCAGGAGTAGTTCCTGAGTGCAGAGCCAGGAGTAACCCCTGAGCATTGCCAGGTGTGACCCAAAAAAGCAAAATAAAATAAAATAAAATATAATAAAATGTTGGAGGACATGTTTAGCTAATCTGGGAGTTTTGTTGTTTTGCTCACTCCCAGATTAATCTCATTTAAGCCAAGGTTCATTCTAATGAGATCTCTTCTATGTAAACACTGCTAGAGGGTGTGGCAGTTACAGAAGTCACCTTGATTGAATAACTTCTGACTTATACATCTACTAAGACTTCTATGTTTTCTAGATTGGGCACAGCTCCTCTTTATACCCACTGCACCCAACGTGGGACAGTTAGAATTTACCAGGAGACTACCACCCTGGCTACGCTGAGACTATAGGAAGACTATAGGAAGGATTATACTAGTTTGCTCTAAGCAAGCGAGTATGACCCTTTCAGTACATGAGAACAAGATACTCAGAATACACTGGTGCAGATAATAATAAGGACCTTGTGAGTACCATCTAGATTACATGAAGCTCATGAAGTTAAGATGTATTACTTTATATCAGCCCCCTCTCTCTCCAGTGTTTTACATAAGAGATAATCTCGGATTAGTCCTTGGTGTAACCTTTGTTTATACCTGCAATAGGGTGTGGCACTACACTCTGTTTAGGGTTCTTTGTTGGCATGACAACCTCCTGATTGGATTACTTTGGTGTATATAAGGGGCTGACTTGAGGCCCCTTCACCTTTTGCCTTTTGGTTCCTCAGCCTTCAGCTTTTGGCTCCTGTGGTTTTTGGCTTTTGGCCTTTTGTTCTTTGGCCTTTGCTCCTTCTTCTGGGTAGGACTCAGCTCGGGTGACATCCTCTCTCTTTGGTGGGAGACTTAGGCTCTTTTGTATGGTCTAAGTTCGGACCAGAGCTAGAGTTTGTTCATTATATTGGATTGCTGTGGAAGAGCTTTTGTACTATTAAAAAGCCGTTTTTGGAACTGCACCGACTCATGAGTTTTCATCTTTCTCCCGGCATCCTCGGAGGTAGAAGACAACCTCTGTCCTGACACTGTCAGGGACCCCGCGACGTTCCCGACAATAAAATAAAATATATCTTTTTTTTCTGGAGAAATAGCAATATTTGGGCAGTATTTTGATTATATTTTCCATAATTGGTAATATAAGATTTGCCTCCTTTTCTGCCTTTTTTTGGTTCTACATATATTTTGTGACAGTCTTATAGGAAGAATAATATATTTTATGCCTTTCGCCTTAATACTGCCACAAGCTAAGGTAAAGCCTTCTAGTCCTCCTCTTGATAATGTGTGCTCCACTAAGATATCTTAGGTTAATAATGATTCTAGGTATAACGTCTTTCAATTTTTTGCTACTAACCAGTAAATTGAGTCTCATGGCACCAAGTGGTTTACAACCTTACCAAAACTTTATCTCACTGCTGTACCTTTACATAGTTTCCAGCGTCTCATAAAATGTCTCACTGTGTTTCACCTCAACTTGTATCTCAACACACAAGCACACTACTTCCTTAGCCTGCAAAATCACTATCATCCTTATTTAAAAAGCTGAACTTTATTGTCTTCAAAATATTTCAATGAACAATGTCAACTGTGAATCACTAGTGCATTTTCCAATCTCTTTAAAGTGCTAAGATCTTTATATAAGATAGTATGTTTTACCATAAAAACAATCCTGTGTATGTATCATTTTTTCAATTGAATGTAACTTAGAGAGGGTAATTGACTTATCAATACTAATATAGCTTGTGCATTGCTGAACTGGGAATAGAAGCCTGATTTATGCAAGTATATCCTCTGATGTCATATATAGGAAACGAGTAATTACAATGCTTTGATGGCTCATAAATATCAAATGGAAAGTTGCTACCTTGGTGCTATTATCATTATTATATTATTATATATGCTATAGTCGCTTAATATACTTTTACATCCCTGACATTTGTCAAAAATCTTTTTTATTTTTTTTTTCATGGAGCACAGCTTTTGTTGATTTTGCCACCATTGCCCTAGGGCAAAGAGCAAAGAGGATCCATTTAAATTCTTGGCAGCTTCCTGCTTTCTTCCACTGCCTCAGGGCAGAAAAGAAAGCAGGAGTTTTGAGCCCTAGCCCTTCTCCCCCCAGGTCACCCCCAGAGGACAGACAGCAGACTACTTCACTGCTGATGCTGCCAAAATAACTGGCACTTCTCTGAGTGAATGTTCTGAGCTTCTTTTCGCGTAAGTGTTTGTAGCCCTTTAGCCTAAAAAAGAAACAAAACCAGCTTTCAAAGTCCTTTACAGTCCTGTGATTCTTCTAGTGTCCAGAAGCAAGAACCCACTATCCGGAAATTATTCCACTAAAGCTTAGACTCTCTGAACTTTAGTTTTTCTTGATGAAGATGAAGTTGAATGCAGATGTATATTATTTAGATGTACTGTACGGTAAAACATATACCACTGTTGTACATTTTAACTTAAATAATATTGTCCTACAACCTTCTTCTCAACAATATATTTTGGAGTTCTATCTGTTCTGCTATCTATAACTGTATCCAGTCATTTGAGCTCCTATATGAAGACATTTTTGATTCTTTTTACTACTGGAGAGTTAGATAACAGTGATCTTGTCACTGTTGCAGACACTGCTATAGTAAAAATCTGTGTGTATAATGCATTGTGCACAAGAACAAGTCTATCTCTGGGCAAGATGCTAAGAAATAAAGTGTGTTAGTCACTGAAAACACACATTTTAAGTTTTAAACAACAGCCTTCAAGGCAGTTGACCTAACATACACTAACATTATCTGCCTGTCTCATAACTACTTTGCAAATTATATGTGAAAATTCACACATAGCACTCAACTATTAGTTGTTACTTTGCTGATGCTTACTTTACATGGTCAACTTCTGGAATTTTATAAAGAATATAAAGATAACGTTTTAATTTGGATTTTCCAGAGTACCATCCTAACTGTGTTTGTATTTCTTATCCTGTATCAAATGTTAGAATATTGTCTTCATAAGTTTTTGTCTAATGTTAATTTACAGAATATTGGGGCCGGAGCTATAGCCCAGCAGGTAGGGCGCTTGCCTTCCACGCAGCTGGCCTGTGCCGGCCTGGGTTACATCCCCGGCATCCCATATGGTCCTCCGAGCACTACCAGGAGTAATTCCTGAGTGCAGAGCCAGGAGAAACCCCTGAGCATTGCCGGGTGTGATCCAAAAAAGCAAAAAAAATTTACAAAATATTCTTATATATTTTGATACTAATGTTGTATTTTTTTATTCCTAGCATTCATTGTTGCCCATCATCTCTCTTGATTTTAAACATTGCTAATCATGTATTTTTTAATTCAGAACTTTCAATTTTGGCATAATCTAATACTTCAAACTTTTCCTTTCAAGTTTGTACATTGTACACTGTATCACTGTCTTCCCGTTCATCATCGATTTGCTGGAGCGGGCCCCAATAACATCTCCATATGTCCTGTCTCATGCTAGTAGAGCCCAAGGGCATCTGCTTGCTCCAGGAACATAAAGAGCCTCAATCCATTCCAGAATGAGGTCTATAATTGTTACTGGTATTTGGCATATCAAATACAACACGGGTAGCTTGCCAGGCTCTGCCGTGCAGGTAGCATACTCTTGTAGGTATTTCTAAGTCCAGCATTTATTGATGAACCTCACTGCCGCGATAGGCTAGTCTGCTGGGTGGAGTGTACATTGTACACTTTATTTTATTTTTGGATGGTTTGAGACAACATTTTTTCTGTGCTCAGGGCTTACTACTGACTCTGTGCTCACTAATCATAGTGAGCTGGTGCTTGGAAGACCATATGCAATGCTGGGATCAAACTGGGTTTCTAGTGTACCAAAAATAAGTGACTTAACACCTTTACTATCTCTTCTACCTTAATTTTACATTTATTAATAAGATTTTACTAACTTAAGGTCATAACAACGTTTTACAAAGCAATAAAGAATTTATATTTTTTCTATCTTCCTCTTTGAGAAGTCTTCAAATTCTGGTCCAGATTCTGCCCCTGCTCCTCTCCACTATTGTGTCAGGGATCAAACTCAGGGCGTCTCATGTGCAAAGCAAGCACTCTATCACTGCACTGAGCCATGTACCCAGCCCAGGGCTGATTCTGATTAACTACTTGATCATTAAAATTTATGAAATACTGGAGAGATATTAAAAGGATATATCTTTTATATATCACTTGCTATCCAGGGGTTGATCTTTGGGACCACATATGGTCCCCTGAGCACTGTCAGAAGTGATCCCAGAATGCAGAGCCAGGAGTTAGTCGTGAGTACTATGGGGTGTGGTCCCAAACTCCCAGGCCCAAGTTATGAAAGATTTTTGAATTATCAAATATCTTTCTACACACACAAAAAAATCACAAATGATAATCCCAGCCATTATTCTGGGTGACGTTCTTGCAAAATGCTAACATGAGGTGAAACGGTTCAAAAATTTTTCTCTATATTAAGTTTCACAACTGCTGTGAATCTAAAACAGTTTTTAAAAAGGGCATTATTTCAAAGTGGAGTACTTTAGTAGATTTAAATTAATTTAATTCTCTTATATTTTTAATAAATTTTCTTTTGGTTAATGTCAGATTATTTGCAGTATTGATATTGGGTATTTTGAAACCTAAAAGACACATATTATTGTTTTCATTTGAGAAAAAAAAAAGTCTTAGAGAAGTTAAATAACTAACTTTAGTTATACGTAGCTGGACAGAAGTGATTTGACCTTTCATTCCCCTGTCACTTTATGCCTCTGGCTGTCATATCACTTACATTTCCGAAATGAAAGAGATTGTCCTGTTTCATTTTCTCACTTACAAAATCTTACTTTATTTTCTCTCTTTTTTAAAGAGATATTGCAGTGGGAAGTTGTTAGGTAAATACTTTTTTTAAAAATACTCATCAATGTGTATGTAAGTCCAAAAGCAATTATGAGAGACGCAATTTTGAAATTGAATAAGTAAGCAGACTGGAAGTTTCCTGAACATGATGAAGAGAAGAATGAAATTGATTACTCATTTAAACATCCCCTCTGGAAACACTGCAATTGATGGGTTTCTATCACCTGTTTCTCTAATACTTCCTTCCTTCTTGGCTAAAGGCTTTCATCAATTTCAAAGGACACACAGGCCATTAAAACGGGCTGACAGCGTGCAAGAGAGATAGCTCTATGGGCTGGTGTGCATGTGCAGCACGCAGAAAGCCTACGTACAAATTCTGGGCACAGAATGTTCCACTGAGCACTACCAGGGAGATCCTCCAAACACCAAGCTGAGTACTGCCGAGTGTGACCCCACTCTTCCCTCAAAAAAGCTGAAGAATGCAATGAAAATGAGTAGTGGAACATAACACATATCAGTTACAAGACAATTATTTCAGATCGCTTAAATGTTTTTTTTTTTCATTGTAACTTAAAAAATTGATTACTGGCACCCACTCGGAGCAAATCAACGAATATCGGGATGTCAAGTGATCAAGTGAACTTAAAAATTGATTAAAGTGGCTGAAACAATAGTACAGTGGGTAGAGTGTTTTTGCCTTGTTCAGAGCAGACCTGGGTTTCATCCCCGGCAGTTCATGTTCTCAAGCACTGCCAGCTTTAGTTCCTGAGTGCATTGCCAGGAATAAGTCCTGAGCATCACCAAGTGTGACTCCAAATGCCAAAAAAAAGAAAGTTTAAACTAAACATTTTTATTTGGCTTAGGTCAAATCCAATACTGTCCAAGGCTTAGTCCTGACTCTTTGAGCAGAGATCAGTTTTAGAATGGTTCTGTGAGAAATTAAACAGTGCTAGGATTTCACATGAGTATGCTTCATGCCAGAAAAATGCCCTTGCCCACTGTACTATCTCTCTGTTCCCAGTTCTGGTATTTTACACAAATTATGACAGCACTCTTAAGGTAGCAAATAGAATCTGTGACTACAGTTTGCTACTTACAGCCACTTGTATTTTTTTTAGGAACAGAAAGATAATACAAGAGTTCTTTTTTTTTTAAGAAGAAGATAGGTAACACCCAGCTGTGCTTAGGGCTTATTCCCAGCTCTGCACTCAGGGATAACTACTGGCAGTGCTGGGGACCATATGTAGTGCCAGGGATTGTACCAGGGTTGGCTGCATGCATGGCAAGTACCCTATCTGTTGTACTATCATTTAGTCTACAAGGTATTACAAGGGTTAAATCCACATGTCTTGCATGCAGCAGGCCACAGTTAGCAGATCCTTGGCACATCAAATGGGTTTCCCAAACTCTACCAGGAGTTATCCCTGAGCACAGATCTAAGAGTAAGCCCTGAGCACTGGCACTGCTGAGTCTGTCTCTCCTCCACCCCCACCCCTGCCAAATTATTATCTTATTATTCCTTTGCTTTAAAAACTAAATCAGTGAATTACAGCTATGAAGTTCTTCATGTTTCATTTTCAGGCATACATTGTTCAAAAACAGACCGCTTCAACAGTGACCACTCTCTCCACCACGGCCATAATTTCCCTCCCAATCCTATTTTATAACCTTCAACATTCCATAGCCTCCAGAATGACCACCTTACCCCCACCAATGTTGTAATATACTCTTCCCTGACCCATTCTTAACCCCTCACCCAGTGGCAATCTTCCTACTGGAAACAAGTTCTCATTCTCATTGTTTCTATCTCCCTTTGTGCATTTTATTATCTTTGGGCATCTCCTGAAAGAGGAAACCTCAGTTTCCTCCTTGCATGCTGTTGCTTTTGGCACCATTCTTACGAACTAAAATCTATGTTCTAGACATCCTTGAGAACTCCTGGACTCTCTCTGAAACTGAGAGCTTACTCTTTTCCAAGACAATAAATTCTATCCTAGCTCTTGGTCTCACAGGCATCCAAGAGATAAATGAAATTACCCAGGGAGATGGGTTAAATAAATTACCTAACGGGCCTGAAATACATACAGGGTGTTAGTCTTATCTTAAACAACACAGATAGGTCATAAATTAATAAGAAATCACTTAAAAATGTGAATCCTCTCATACTTTGATAAGTAAAACAAAAAACCAGTTGTTCTGTAAAAACCCCACAAAATGTGCCATGGTTAATTTAGTCCTATACTAAGTTCCTCCCTTTCTAAGGAGTTTCTCTTTTACTTTTTAGTTAGCCTTTCTATTTTCTTTTTTTTTTTTTTTTTTTTTGGGGTCACACCAGGCGATGCTCAGGGGTTACTCCTGGCTCTGCACTCAGGAATTACTCCTGGCGGTGCAGGGGACCATATGGGATACCGCGGATTGAACCCATGCCGGCATGGGTCGGCCTCGTGCAAGGCAAACGCCATACCCGCTGGGCTATCGCTCTGGCCCAGCCTTTCTATTTTCCAACTCCGAGTCTGAGCATCATACTTTCATTCATGAAAATATTGAAGGGTATGGGAACTGTGGATAAAAACAGAGATCAGTCATCACTGCTCCTGTATCACCCCTATACCTCTTCCCCTGCCAAGTTACTCTAATCAGATTCTATATCAGAACTATTACATTATTTTTCCTTGAATATATGTTTCTAGTCAGCATTTCCTTAAAAATCGCTTCCTACTGTAAAATGCATTTCTTGAAATTATTTTCCCTCATCAATATTCTGTGCAACCAATAGATGTGTTCAAATTCAAAATTAATGTTGTAAAATTTCCTTTGAGATAGCATTATATATTAAAATTTTCTTTAAGATCAAATCACATTACAATCATTAGAAAAATGATCAAAAACATCTAATATACTGTAGGTTTTGATAGATAAATACTAATTATACATGTATTGCTTTATGGAAAAACAATCTCAACAAGGTAAATAGCATATATTTATATAAATTTGTGGGGAGAAGGCAAGTTAGTGGCAGCACAGCAGCAAGAGGCAGAACTAGAGGAGGATTGACAGCTCTTGGTGCTCTGAACAGCTGGTAGGGCCACAAAAATTTCAACATGAATGAATCAATCTGTGCCCCTTCAGTATTTGTCTCAGGGAGAGCACCGTTAAATAAAACTGGCCAGCTGCCCACTGCCCAGCTTCAGCCTGGAGTGGTACATATAAAGATAGCAGCAACGTGACCTCAGTGTGCAGATCCCCAAAAGCTCTTATACCTATGAGCAGTGACCTGAAGATTTTTAACATGATTGAATAAGGGTCTTCAGGTCCAACTAGGCATCACTGCAGAGTGTGGGTGTTGAGGCCCAGAGTTGAGGAGACACTTCCCTGTTCCCACTATGGGGTTCTGGTAATTCATTGCTGGTAGGATGGCCCTACTAGCACTTTTCCCTCTGACAATCCCATGCTGCCAACAGCATGTTATGGAGGAAAACCCCCTGAGCGCCAAATCTCTGGAGACATGTGACCCCTGGTCAGGATCTATTGGACTTGTGACTACAGCCTACTTAGAGTGCCCAAGCTGTGAAAGTTGGAATCCCCAGCTCTGATCCCCACAACTGCCAGGGCCAGAGTGGTCATTGCCAGGTCCCATCGGGTAAGGCACCACTAACTTGTCAACCTGGACCTACCGGGCAAGTGCATCAGCATTTAAGTAAGAGGGCAGAAATGGCAGGAACTTTTTTTTATCAAACTGCATCCAAATTCTTAGAACTACAAACATGAAAAATTAACATAACAATCTATCATCAAAATTATTTTTGATAACTAGTTGGCAACCTGTTTAGATTTTCATCTACTCTTAATAATAACAAAGAAATACAAATCTCTGATCATAAAATATAGTGTGGCTCAGCCTTAAAATGTATTCACTTCTTCAGCACCGTTATCAAATTATTCATTGTTTGGCACTTTGAAGGATGCTATAGTATAGATGTAGTATGAATTGATAATCTATAATAAGATTGAGCAAGAAAACGTTTAACACCCTATAAAACATTATTACAAATGGGGTAGTGAACTAGTAACAATTACAGGTTTTCTCTTAATTTTTAGAGAAAGGAGTGCAGAGAATATGATGATCTTGAAATTAATCATTTAAAACTGCTGAAATTTCTGTAACCCCCTCTGCCACACAACACACACAAATTTGTAAAACACTGCTCAAGGTAACTCATGATTAAACCTTTGGGAAAATTCTGAAATACGGTATAGTGGTGACTGCCTTGTTTCAAATCCTGACTCGTTCACTTTTTAGTTCATTGATTTTGCACAAAAATACTTTCAGCTCTGTGCTGAGTACAGTTTCTTCCTTTGTAAATTGGAAATAAAAATGATACATATCTCAGTACTACACTAAAGATTAATGAAATTAATGTGCTAAAATCCTCAGATTAATTTTCCCTACAGCCTTTTTCGTTATTACCACCATTTTAGTCACCTTTTTTCTTGGGGTCACACCCAGAGACACTCAGGGGTTACTCTTGGCTCTGCACTCAGGAATTACTCCTGGTAGTGCTCGGGAATATATGGGATGCCAGGGATCTAACCTGCAAGGCAAATGCCCTACTGGCTGGACTATCGCTCCGGCTCCCCATTTTAGTCACCATTTTAGAAATCTGGAATGATCTGGAAAGAAGAAGAACAAAACATGATTGAAAGGAAAGAACCGCAGATGTAGGTGTGTTTATATATGAGTATGCTGTGATGATGTAGGTACAAATCAGAATCTAGAAGTAGTCAAGAGAAGTGCACGATTTTGATGCAAAGAAGGTTTGCCTAGGGCTTCAAGAAGCTAAAAGAGTCAAAGAAGCCTTCCCTAGAAACTACAGGAATATGGTCTTGTTGACAATTGAAATTTAGACTTCTATTTTCCAAAACTCTAAAGGAAATACATTTATGCTTTGATTTTTTTTCATGGAAAGTACTGTCTAGGGCCTTAACGGTTTACATTTGGGCTATTATTGAATGACCAATGAACAGTTCATAATCCATAGAGAAAGGGAAAGAAATAAAGAACCTGCCATGGAGGAGGG